>JAHPZR010053786.1:0-27500 GCA_019787425.1 Platygyra sinensis | reverse complement strand
AAAGGAAAGACATACCAACATTGACATACCTGTGTTTGTTTTTTAAATATAATGCTGCATGTAAAGCCTGACAATGTTGATGGTCTGCAGCATTGTATTACTAAACATCGCGTAATAACATTGTTACGTTGGATATGTTCTGACGGATTTTCGAACATAAAATTAATTCCTTTTCCTTCGTATTATAATCATATAGTTCAACCCTGTAGACCACAGCAACTTTATTTTTGTTGCTCGCAGACAAACGTACCGTGATAACGGGAGAAGAGAGACTGAAACTTGAAAGAGTGGAAAGAGTAGTATGTTGTAGTCACTTTTAAAAATAGGCCATTTCTGAATTACCTTTAGCCTCTTTTTCAAACCGAGTCTTGGTGCTCATCCTTTCATATGAAAATGAGTTTTCATTCACATGCAAATTAAACTCATTTTCATATGAAAGGATAAGCACCAAGACTCGGTTTGAAAAAGAGGCTAAAGGTAATTCGGAAATGGCCTATTGTAAAGGAATCAAGTATCTTTTAGTAAAAAAAAAAACAAACAAACAAAGTATCTTTTAGCATAAGTTACAGTTTCGAGTATTTTCTACAGCGCAGGTTTGTAATAAACTTTGGAATGAAATAGCATTTAGTGTCACAGTCCTTTATCACAAAGCTCAAACTTCGGGGATGAAAACTCCGTACGATAGTTCAAGGGAAACTTTTCTCTACAGCATTAAATACTTAAGCACTAACATCATGTAATATAGAAAGAAACCATTTACTGGAATACCCTGTTGCTCGATTTTTCTTCTCTGGCTTTCTTAACATTGTACAACACTTTAAGAAGCATTTGAAACCGTAGCACAGATAAGCAAATGACTAAAAAGAACGGAATTCGATGGTCCATTTTGCAAAACATTCAAACTTCTAATTGATAAATTTTCTTCCTTTTTACGCTAAACGTAGAAAATCGGTAGACAAAATGATCCATCAGAAAAGAGAAAAATAGGCGTCACCCTCCAACATCGATGAATCCAGGAGGTGTAAACGGAATCGGAAGAATGGAAACGTTCTGATTCTTTCGACTCCGATTCAAGCTTATGACTCCGCTTACGACTCCGATTTTCATAAGGTCTCTTACCACTCCGACTACGACTCCGACTCCGTTGCTAGGGAAAACCACTATCTTGGACAAAATAAATGAGAAATTAAGACCACCCCTCCCCCCATTTCAATGATGGAAAAAATGGCGCGCTTTGGTTAGACCGCGAGTTCATCATTGATTCGGGGGAAGGGGATGTTTTTTTTCTCATTTTATTCTGTCCAAGATTGCAGCCTTAACTGACTTTTTGTAACTGAGGAAAGTCGAGAGACCGAAACGTTTTACAAAGTTTTATCTACTTTTTAGGTTTTTTAACCAAGAGTTGTCCATTTTCTGTCTTTTTATGTCAAGTCCGAGATCCCGAAAATGTATTTCCGAAATTATCTCTGGTGGCAAATTATTCGGTCTTATTTTAAACGGGCATGGCGTCGTTTCGTTGCTATGGTAACACAGATCTTGGTGAAATGTTCCCCATTTGAAACTTTCGTCTTTCTCTAGCACACTAGTAATAATAAAACTTAAAAGAAAAATAAAAAAAAATAATGGTGGTGCTCTAGTCGCTATCGTTACTCAAAATCCGATCGAGCCTCGTTTACGGGAACCTAGCTCCACTCCTACCAAAGAATCACTTTAAGGTGGCCGAACACAGTTTTCAAGTGCCTATGCCTGATTCACCATAACTTTTAAACTATTTATGCTTTGACGCCCATTTTTTGCAAGAGTCAAGGTTAACCACAGAAATATTTATTCTCGCATTTCGACTAGGGTGTGTGCTGTTGCCATGGCAACGGGGCTAGTTAAAAACAAGGCTTAAATAATGGTTTTTCTTTATTTAAAAAAAATCCAGTCGTTAGATTGTTTTCATATTTTGCACACTAAGAATTGACATTAAATCCCTTCTGTCAACACGGTTCTAATAAAATTTTGACGTAGGCGATTTTCGTAACTCGCCGTTAATCGTTTTCTGTATTATTATAAATTCCCTATGCCAAAATTCAGATTTTTTTTGATAGATCATTCACGTGGTCTCTGATCTATTTTTCTGCCAAATTTCTTGAAATTCTAACGAACGGATCGTTAGAAATCGGCATGTTTCTGCTAAAGCAATCGGTCTCAATTTTTTGAGCAACAGCGCATGCGTTGCATTTAACTAGGTTCTTCCGGTAACAAACAAAAGCTGAAAATTGTTGGGTTCTTTGCATCATTACCTTTTCTATCATATCTTTGAAATAAAAGACTAAAGCCATCAATACAATGCGTTCAATTATAGAGAAAATTAACACAGATAGTGCGGGTGTTGAGTAAATAAAATGATCGCGCTATTGACGGCATGTTTGTCCTCTGAAATCCTTGTGCATGTGCTAAATATTGCATCAGCAAAAGCACGCGCGAAAACTGTGTTTGTCCACCTTAAACCGCAGGATGTAGTATTTGCAATAACTTTAGTTTTAATTTTTTTTCCAGAAGAGTGTCTGCAGTGGAGAAAAACGAATTTCAGAATCGCGTAT
The DNA here is from genome assembly GCA_019787425.1 of Platygyra sinensis. Classification (NCBI taxonomy): domain Eukaryota; kingdom Metazoa; phylum Cnidaria; class Anthozoa; order Scleractinia; family Merulinidae; genus Platygyra; species Platygyra sinensis. The sequence continues at coordinate 24,912 of JAHPZR010053786.1, read as the reverse complement.
TTTTGTTTTCAAATTTCCTGGACGCCGCCATCTTGAATAATTGTGATTTGTCTTGGTTGCTCTATTGTTCTGACACAAAGAGCTTTCAGTAGTCACGCACCTCTTCGGAACCTCTAATTTTATTTGCTCCCGGACTCATCCACCTCTATTGTTTTCAGGACTAGGGCCATTGTTTCTGTTGTTTATTCTATTGTTTTCTCGACCAATCCTGTGCGTTGCGCCTCAGAGTCTCAGCCTCAGAGCTTTTGTCTAATAACAAAAGGGCAACCATTTCACGTCACAATTATTCAAGATGGGGCGCCCGGGAACTTTGAAAGCAAAAACAAACGATTCTATAATTCATGTATTTAAGGTAAACGCGCTTTGTTAGTTAAAAACAGGAGCCATGAACTTTTTGTCAGAGTGGTTACACATCAGTGGTTCAACATCAGGTTAGTTATAACCCTTTCTGAATTAGTTATGAGGCCATCAACTGGCTCTGTCTGTAAAGTTGAACCGACATTGCTTGGTAACTTTCCTCAATTTTTGATCGATCTGACTGGCTTCGTTTTTGTGGTTGAATACACTCAACGAAAGGCTTTAAAGTAAATATGACAGAGTTCAGTACCCCCTTACTCCCTCCTCCCTCCCCCTCTCCATCCCGTCAGCATGAATTGTTGTGGTTCATTTTCCTTGGATAGGTTCCAAATCAGATTTAACCTCAATGACGGGAAAATTTACGGAGATGAGTGTGATAACACAGTACTGTCAGTCAACCTTGACCTCAGGTCTGACATTCATGATATAAGACGGGAATACGAACTTAAACCGAAATAGAAACTTCGAATTCCAGTCACAATACGAGTTGGAGCTGACCAACTTTAATTATCTATTAATCACCAGCGCAAAACTATTGCAATGAATTAATTACCAAAAGGAACTATTTGACACTCTCAGCCTTACTAGTTACGTGACATTTTTCATTTCTCTACTTGAAAAGTGATATCGATATGATATCAAAGCGTTGTATTGTTTGACTATTTTCTATTTGTTAATGTTTCGTAGAAACCTCCGCTAACAAAATAACATTCAAACTGTGGTTTGAAAAACATTACAGCACACACAAGGTGTACAGCACACACTACAGTTTGTAATAATCCTTATTCTCTTGAGCTTTTTGAAAGAGTGAAAGAGTTATTGCACTGTGTTTACTTGCAGTCTCCATTTGATTTATTTCTTAGAGATGCTCTATCGTAAGCTCATTGTTCATATCTTATCTCGCTGGATTTTCCCTTGGCCTTGAGCAGTGCATTCGCTGGAGTCGGAAGTAGACCTCGCTCTGTTTACAATACTCTGACATTTTATTTCTGCTTTATAATGCTTCCCGTGTGTGTCAGCCACCCAACTGTAGCATTGTTTGATAACAAATGCAGCAACACCGAGGGCGAAGATCATAATTAAAGTGGTACTATGACGAAAATCGCACCTTTCCTATTGAAGCCATTTTAAAACATAAACAAATAGTCTGTATGGGAAGAAAAATGCCGTTTACTTTTTTCAAATATCTATTTTCGTTCCAGTGATATTCAAGTTTTTTAAATATGCAAATTAGCCAAGTGATGACGTCATATACTCATATACTATATACTCAACCAAACTATGATCAAATATGATGAAAAAGATATCTCAGCCAATTTGTAACAGAAATGTTTGATTCTTTGCAGTAAGATTCTACTAAAGGTGCAGCACAATATGAGCTTAAAAGTTTTGTTACTATAGCAACATACTGGGTTCCAGACTTCCCCAATATTAAAGGCATTTCTGGCCACCTTCAGCGTTCTATTTTCATATTTGCAAATGGTGCCTCGTATGCATGATCCAGCAGGCATATAGATATGTTAGCTCCAGTTTGTGGCCGTGTTTAGTGTTTTTCGAGCTGAAAATCACTAACATATTGAAATCAAGTGGGTAAAGGCTTGAACAGAGTGAGTTGCCATGGGAACAGAATTTTTATAGCCACAGGTGTGTTTCCTATAGAACTATTAGCCTGCCAAGTTTCAATGATCTGCGCCGCAAATTGGCCAAGATAGCTCTATTTATGTACTGGAGATAATATTGGGTTGAGTGTATGATGTCATCAGTCATCTCATTTCCATATTTTACACATTTTTCAAACTTAAGTATCTCCAGAACTAATGTAAATATTTGCAAACGGTATACGGCATTTTGATTCTTTCATGGAATTCTATCCCACGGGGTAAAAATTTGATCATAGTACCACTTTAAAGTAGTCGTTGACTTAGGGTCGTCTGCCTACGGCTTTTTCCAGCCGAGAGCTTTATGGCCTGCCAATAACCCACCTACGAGAAGAAGTAGGACAACAAGGATAAACTTCCACTTCCCGTAATATTCTGCACACAAGTAGAAGGCACGTGAACGAATTTCCATTTCATTTTGCAATCCACAGATGTCCTCCTTTACTCTTGCCTATTCTGCCTGTTCTGCCTGTTCTGCCTGTTCTGCCTGTTCTGCCTGTTCTGCCTGTTCTGCCTGTTCTGCCTGTTCTGCCTGTTCTGCCTGTTCTGCCTGTTCTGCCTGTTCTGCCTGTTCTGCCTGTTCTGCCTGTTCTGCCTGTTCTGCCTGTTCTGCCTGTTCTGCCTGTTCTGCCTTTTCATTTGAAAAACTTCCACGCATCAGGGCGGCACTCGGCAGTGATAATCCAAAAAGGAATCGAAGAAATCTTGCACGCTCAAGCGGAAACACTATTGTTATACCTCCCAACTCAAATACGTTTTCTGATTGGAGGAGACCGTGTCCCGTGCCATTGGTCAAAACGCAATGACGTCGTAGGGCGAACAAAACTTCATAACTCTTTAGGGAAACAACAACTTGAACTTTGGATTCGCACGGCCATTGAAGTCGGGCGTAGCAATTTTTGCAAGGACCACCGTGACAAAATAGAAGTACCGGATCCTCTTGTTGTAGAGGATCTAATCAGCGATAAGTTGAATAATAGACGAAAATTAGCAAGGCTGATTTAACAGTATAGGGATGTATTTTTCTAGCAATTATTATTCAAGAGAAGGGATTCATAACTGAAAAAGCATATCAGATTAACAAAAAAGAAAATTTGAACATTTTGTGTCTTCAAGTATTAATTTGGCGCCAAAAATAGGTCGCCCGAGTTCGGCAACTCGCTCGTCGATCGCTGTCGCTAGGTAGGAAAATAAATGTGTCATTTACAACAAAATATGCTGTTCCTCGTCAAATCAAACCCAGAATTCTTAAGCTAAGCATTAGAAGAAGGCAAAGCAACTTAAGTATTGTCTATATTTTTTGTTAGCTGCCAAGAAAAAGACTGTTATTGTGTCGTTTCGGCAGGATAGCTCGGTTTCACTGCCGCTCGTTCTGCAAGCACAGCCACCGTAAGTAGCTGTTGAACTGAAATTATTGTTTAACAAGTTTAACAATGAAAAATAACAACAAGAACCATTTAATGCAAGAAAAATGTGTCAAAAGACTGGCTTGGTGGGTTGCTGTCACTGGTATGGATATGATAATAACCACCTCTGCAACCCGTGAATTCTGGTCAAAAGCAAATCAGTTACAGAGCACAGTGCTTTTACAATCCATAGAAACTATTAAACAATTTCGTGACTTTATTAAGCACTGAGAGGTGTACATAAAAATAGCACACTTAAAATGCGAGTACCCAGTATTACACAGTCGACAACGCTGCTGTTTCTCTTCATAGACAGGAAAGTGACTACTTTGATCCAATCTGACATCCTCTACTGGGTTTGGCACGGATGATGATTTCCTTCTTTTGCTGGGCATAGCAACTGGTGTTTGTGAGCTTGGCCTTCCCCGTGAGCGTGCAGCTCCTGATGATGTTTCCCCAGCCTGGCAGAGTCTTGCAGCTATTGCTGACTGAAAACTGATCAGGTGCATGTCTTTTTTTGTGGAACTCTTTTCTGACTCATGTGACGACAATAAAGGAGTCACCCATTCACCACAGCCACACCAGCGCAGTAGAAAATGATGTGCGTGTAATATTTAGTAGACCGATGACAGATTTGGTACATCGAGAGTAACATGTCACATAAATCAACTCCACGCACGTGGTTATTATTTTCCACCGCCATTACTGGTCTTTCAACATTAATGAATCTGTGCTCTTTTTTCGACCATCGCCGTGCCTGCTGGGTAACGAAGTTTGACACCATCTGAACGAGGCTATTTTCAAACCATCTCAGTAGTGTAACTCCTGAGTCAGCTTCGACTACAGAATCAAATGCGCCACAGCCTTTCTTCTTCAGATCTTTCTCCAACAACAAGAGCTTGTCTGCACCTTTTAGCCAGCCTTTCCGGATGATGACCACAACCCATTTATTTCAAAATTCATGAGGGGAGTAAACCTTTACAGTTGGCATTCATGGTAAGTGTGCATGTCAGACAGTTAACTACATTACCCCCCCCCCCCCCCCCTTCCCCATGACGATGAGCAACTCAACTCTGTCTGTGCTTTATCAATCTTGCCTGTGTAAATTTCAAAGTCGTACAGGATTCCACTGACACCGCATTGAGCCCACACGGCGCTTATCCCCAACTTGTTGGGCTTGTTGGGTAGGTATTGTCTCAAACTTGTTCGACTTTTGGCTGGAATTATTTGTTCATCTACTGTGATGCACCTCTTGGGAAATTTGCTTCCATTTTTCAAGTAAAGAGTCGATCGCAGGGCGGACTTTTGATAATATATGGAAAAACTGTTTCATTCTCATTAAACGGTTTAGAGACGTCACAGGCATCAACAGTACATTCTGATTTGTGGAAATTTAATTATTGACATCGTTACCAGCCATCCTATATATTGCTCGATCGCTTTGCAGTCAACAGAAATATAAGTCCCCTGTGGAGTGGACAGAATACAAGTTGGTTTGCTCTACAACATAATCAATGAGCTGATCACCAAACATTTGTTTGAAATACTAAAATGAGGTCATATCAACTTCTGGAGGGTGAGGAAAAGGCTCACCCTTGTAAGTGGTGTTGTTATGCACTTGTTGTCTTTTGTACCAACGTAAGCTTTTGGTTGCCTTGACATGTATCTTTTGTGCCAGAGGTTCCTACGACATTACTTTGCACGGTTAACGCAAGATATAGCTGTGTAATTTTGCTCGTGACACAGCCGTCAAGCAGGCTAAACCTACAACTCGATCCCTGAATAATTCTTGAAACTTCAATTTGAAACTTAACTCTTTAGTTTGCTAAGCAAGTGGTCATAAATGTGTGTTGTAGAAGAATTCTAGATATCTTCAATAACACAGTCTTCCTTGACGAATCCTTTTTCTCCATTAGTGTATTATCACCAAGTGTAAGGTAGCCTTCCATTTTCCTTTCCATTTCTTGACAAACTGTTCAGCTCAGTCAATGATTTATCTGTTGCATTAGGAATTGGGTAGAGGGGAACATTCAAAAAAGGACATCACTACTCCTAACAGGTGCTGTATAAAGCTTGTCAGATTCACAAAGATTGCATCGTTTTTCCGATTTATGTTGACAACTTTCAATAGTATTTTTGTAGTTTGGAAGTGCAGTGCACTGTGTGACATTCGAATATCGACATTGAAGTACAATTTTCCAGATTTTGCCTTTTTGATAGGTGCGAGGGAGTGAGTGAAACCATCAACTGTATTCGTTACAGACTGGGAAAAATATACCTGTGAGTAATATGTTGTGCAAGTTTTATGATGTAGGTGGATTAATAGCAGTGGATAGAAACGGACTGAAAATGAAAAAAGAATCAAATATGCTAATCTCTAGAATTTTTTTTTTTTTGAGTGGGGGGGGGGGGGAAATGTGGGAAACTGTACATAATAACCTGCAATTAAAAAAAATCCCAACCAAATTGCTCACAAAGAGAGAAAGCCACCAAACAGTTAAACGGTATACTAAAGAGAGTAAAGATGGGTGTTAAAAAAAAATTGCGACAGATTACAAATTACGAGGAAGGCAAGTGAAGAGAAATCTTCCGTAATACCGCACAGCTTCTTTGCTATTCACGTTTCTCTTTGTTTTAGAGTTCTCTTTACTGTTTTTGTTACCATTCGTGTCGACAGTACGACAAATTCTAAAAATCTAACTGGCATCAGTGTGAGGCTAGTTCCAGTCCGTCAGCGTTTTATACAAACTACTCGTCAACGGTTTCAGTTTTCTGCTCAGCCTTCATATCTTTATCAACATTTCACACGTTTACACTGACACATACATCGTCGTTTTTAGTTTACCGTTAGTATCCACACTTTCTTAAAACGAAACAGTGACTATTTTTCCGTTTCCTGCTGGAAACCAATGGAAGATAAATAGGTAAATATCTTATCCAGGTTTTTTCGGTTTCGACTGCTGCCTTTCGTTGACATCACGTAGACAAGTGCAAAGTGATCAGCCATTTCTTCCCGCAGCGGCAGGCTTTTCAGAACTTCCTACACCGAGAGCTGGATTATGAAGTTTGTTAAAGACAAAATAAGAATGGCTTTTTTTGGTTTGATAATAGCATTAGTGGTGACAGTTCACCATGTGAAAGGGTCCCACAGTGCTGACTCTAAACTAAACGGCAAAGAATATCCTGCTTCGAGAGACAATGGCAACAAAAGTAAATGTCCCGTAATCAACTCCACTATCATCGATTCCGAATTGGAAAGAGGTAATTGATATATTTGCAGAGTTATTGCCCTTCTTGAGCTCATACAGCTTCACGGCCTTCCTAGTAGATTCAAGAAAATGAAATACACGCATGCTTCTTTAGTTTCAAGCACTTATGCTTAAATTGATATTTGCTTTATATCCCCCAGCACAACGCAAATTAATAATCACAGCTGAAGATTAAGAATAATTTACGTGACTGAAAAAGATTTAATCATTACAAATGAATGATGCATTTCATCCTTTTTAATTCTTCAGTAGAATGTTTTTGCGCCCTTGAAATTTTCAGCTCTCCTCCGCTAAAAAGCAAACGAAAACGCAAGAAATGAGCTCAAAATACTGTATACGGCTTTAACTTGAAGCACAGTTCAGCCAGTTTAATCTCTTGAAGACCAGAAGGAGAATTTTATACGCGGAGAAGGAAACGACACTTCAGAGAGATGTGATGGAGCATAGGCGTTATGAGGAAGTTCCAAACCATTTTCTTGCGTGCGTGTTTATCTTGAGCTGGCAAGGTAACCACATCTTGTCCGCCAATCACAGCACAGGATTTGGTTCATGTTACCTGCCATAACAACTGTGCTTGTCTCAGTGAAGCTTTATAACTGAGCTTTTCCTGTGATACTGTTATCCATTTTCCGTCCCTGAGCCCTTTTCGCTCCTCTTAGCCAGAAGAGGCTTGGCAAGATAAACGAAGAAGCCCTTTGTTTTTTGTTTCTCGTGCCAAGACCCCGCCGGCTAAAAGAATCGAAAAGGGCTCTGGGGACGAAAATGACTGTTATCATCATTCTTGGTAAAGGTAGGAATGAAAGACAGACAGAAAATCGTATTCTACTGACCTATTGCTTGGTGACGTCATGCCTGTTACTGGAAGTCTTGATTTGCGTGGTGTTGCTACTTTGTCTGTGGAAAAAATGCAGGTAAGAAAGCCAATAACCTGAGCACAGCCCAGTCTCTCTCACCGCACGATCATGCGGTTACTCTCCCTTCAAGAGGCGTCTGAGAGCCAGCCTAAACATACTGAATAAACTTCATAGAGATCTGTGTAGTCTTTATAGTCTGGTAAGGTCTTACTTAGGGACCAAACATCCTAAAAATTAACAGTATGAAAGATTTCAGCTCAAATCTCCGTCTCAACTCACACTCATTTGTATAAATTTGAAAATCGCATCTTTTTTTTCTCTGATTTGTTCTACCATCCACACTGAACCAGTGTTTTCGACCACTGACTGACCACAGATATTTTCTTACTTTGGCTCAAAAAAGACGAAGTATGATTGCTACAATGATGTAGCGGTTCTCATACGTGGATTCATTTTGACGTTTTAGTCTGAGAATCCGAGAAAATGTCCGTAACCCAGGCTGATACGCTTAGTAAAAGGCTAAAAAAAACACGTAGCAGTTTCCTTTAGAAGGCTATGTTTAAAAACAATCATTTTGCGTTTTTCTTCACAGTCAGACGCGACCCGAGAGACAGGATGCTGAGAACACCCCACGTATGTATCTCAGTATTGTTCGGGTCTTTTCTCATATGCATTATTTACCAAATAGACGACCTTGAAATCTAGAGAAAACTGCTGTAAACGCACGAGATGAACTCGAGTGTATTCAGCGGTTATTCTAGACCTCAAAAGTGCACTATTTTTTTTAAGAAAAAGAAAACATAGGAAGACCATCTACTATTTGGTTTAGAATATGAAGAGGCGAAATAGGTGCATCTGAGAAGGGGCGTTGGTTGTACTGGTAACACAACAACCACAATATACGTGCTCTGTAATTTCCAGTCATGCATCTATTTAACAAATAATACACGCTAAGCCCCAATAGCGGATATACAGTAGGTTTAATGTAAATTGTTTGTGTGCGACTGAAAACTGTCACGATCCTCGAGTAACACCATCACGCTTCTTTCCTTAGCCACTGCAACCAACCCTATCTATCAGCCAGGCCTTCAGCGCCCGTGCATGTCTAATCCTTTACCAATTACTCATCAAGGACCCTACCAGCCCCTGATAGTGAACACCGGTGAGCACGGAGTGAGTGCTGAATATCGCGCACTAGAAGGCGGACATAGAGATGATCATTTGATTGGTGTTCCTGTGGACGCCACAGACTACCAAGATCTGGACCAAACCAACCCAAGAGAGAAATACAAGTCCTTGTTAGTTGTTGGTAGCTTTTCAAAGGTAAAGAAAGAGTTTTCCTGTTTTCCAATTCAGACTTCGCTGTACATTTTTAATTACATTTGATTTTAGTTGATTCAATCCATAATGATTCAATTTAGGACCTAGGGTGCTGTTTTACGTTGGCAGTTCTATGGATAGCCTGAGAACGCAAACCTATTTCCGGCTGTCACTTGGTTCCGCCAGCCGGAAATACTTCTCAGGCTATTTTGGAGAGGGCGCTTATTATAGATGGGCACCTTTTGGGCTTATTTCTTTCTTGTACATAAACATCGAAATATGATGTCAGCAACTAATACTCTAAGGGAGCGCTTTTTGGAATTAGGGCGCTAACTTAGCATAAAATAAAATAAAATAATCGCTGTACTACAATGCGTCATTACATGTAAGACATGATGACGTCTTGCGAAGACTTTCTTTACAAGACGTCATCTTGGAAATCCATGCCAAGAAGACCCTGATCTGAGCTCAAGGGTGATCGGGTGCACTGATCTGCTAACGTTCTATGTTATTAAGGATTGCAGGCACTATGATGAACCTAACATTCAAGAAACCTTGAAAGAGACTGATGCAAAACGTTCTACCGCCGCGGATGCGTCCTCAAGTGTTTTCCACTCGGTACACACAGCAAAGTCACACGTGCTTGGTTGTAGGACGTCCTCGAGCAAGCAGAGCCCAACTCATGCAAGTCAGTTGAACCAATCCACCAAAGGGCCATTGCACCACACCTTGCATTTGGAGGTCGTAACTGAAAAGGAACTTAATGGGTCGGCACGAAACATTCGCAATGTCTCGCGAGGAACGGATGATCAAATGCACCGCGTCATCGAAGAACTGGAGTCTACCGTAAACATGAGGGCACTTGATGGTCACGACGATGGAGAGCCTTTGTATTACGTCCTCGAGGGACCACTTCCCAGTCCAGAACCTAACCAAGATCCTATGGATTGTGTTGTCAAAGAGCTAGAAAGTCTCAGCAAAAATGGCCCCAAGAAAGCACCTTCTGACGATGTCACCACAGAACCATTGTGTAGCGTCCTCGAAATCCCAGAGGACTCGGAAGATAAAAGCTCAAAAGACGAAACAAACAAGTAGTTATAACTGTTCAATTTCAAATTTTATTAAATCCATTTTGAAATCACTGATTATCCTTGCAATGTGATTGGCTCTCAAACGGTGCGATTTATTACCAATCGCACTATCTTTGGCTCTAAATCGCATCTTTTCCCAGCCAATGAGAATGGAAGGATAATCAGTGATTTCAAAATGGATTTAATAAAATTTGAAATTGAACAGTTATAACTACTTGTTTGTTTCGTCTTTTGAGCTTTTATCTTCCGAGTCCTCTGGGATTTCGAGGACGCTACACAATGGTTCTGTGGTGACATCGTCAGAAGGTGCTTTCTTGGGCCATTTTTGCTGAGACTTTCTAGCTCTTTGACAACACAATCCATAGGATCTTGGTTAGGTTCTGGACTGGGAAGTGGTCCCTCGAGGACGTAATACAAAGGCTCTCCATCGTCGTGACCATCAAGTGCCCTCATGTTTACGGTAGACTCCAGTTCTTCGATGACGCGGTGCATTTGATCATCCGTTCCTCGCGAGACATTGCGAATGTTTCGTGCCGACCCATTAAGTTCCTTTTCAGTTACGACCTCCAAATGCAAGGTGTGGTGCAATGGCCCTTTGGTGGATTGGTTCAACTGACTTGCATGAGTTGGGCTCTGCTTGCTCGAGGACGTCCTACAACCAAGCACGTGTGACTTTGCTGTGTGTACCGAGTGGAAAACACTTGAGGACGCATCCGCGGCGGTAGAACGTTTTGCATCAGTCTCTTTCAAGGTTTCTTGAATGTTAGGTTCATCATAGTGCCTGCAATCCTTAATAACATAGAACGTTAGCAGATCAGTGCACCCGATCACCCTTGAGCTCAGATCAGGGTCTTCTTGGCATGGATTTCCAAGATGACGTCTTGTAAAGAAAGTCTTCGCAAGACGTCATCATGTCTTACATGTAATGACGCATTGTAGTACAGCGATTATTTTATTTTATTTTATGCTAAGTTAGCGCCCTAATTCCAAAAAGCGCTCCCTTAGAGTATTAGTTGCTGACATCATATTTCGATGTTTATGTACAAGAAAGAAATAAGCCCAAAAGGTGCCCATCTATAATAAGCGCCCTCTCCAAAATAGCCTGAGAAGTATTTCCGGCTGGCGGAACCAAGTGACAGCCGGAAATAGGTTTGCGTTCTCAGGCTATCCATAGAACTGCCAACGTAAAACAGCACCCTAGGTCCTAAATTGAATCATTATGGATTGAATCAACTAAAATCAAATGTAATTAAAAATGTACAGCGAAGTCTGAATTGGAAAACAGGAAAACTCTTTCTTTACCTTTGAAAAGCTACCAACAACTAACAAGGACTTGTATTTCTCTCTTGGGTTGGTTTGGTCCAGATCTTGGTAGTCTGTGGCGTCCACAGGAACACCAATCAAATGATCATCTCTATGTCCGCCTTCTAGTGCGCGATATTCAGCACTCACTCCGTGCTCACCGGTGTTCACTATCAGGGGCTGGTAGGGTCCTTGATGAGTAATTGGTAAAGGATTAGACATGCACGGGCGCTGAAGGCCTGGCTGATAGATAGGGTTGGTTGCAGTGGCTAAGGAAAGAAGCGTGATGGTGTTACTCGAGGATCGTGACAGTTTTCAGTCGCACACAAACAATTTACATTAAACCTACTGTATATCCGCTATTGGGGCTTAGCGTGTATTATTTGTTAAATAGATGCATGACTGGAAATTACAGAGCACGTATATTGTGGTTGTTGTGTTACCAGTACAACCAACGCCCCTTCTCAGATGCACCTATTTCGCCTCTTCATATTCTAAACCAAATAGTAGATGGTCTTCCTATGTTTTCTTTTTCTTAAAAAAATAGTGCACTTTTGAGGTCTAGAATAACCGCTGAATACACTCGAGTTCATCTCGTGCGTTTACAGCAGTTTTCTCTAGATTTCAAGGTCGTCTATTTGGTAAATAATGCATATGAGAAAAGACCCGAACAATACTGAGATACATACGTGGGGTGTTCTCAGCATCCTGTCTCTCGGGTCGCGTCTGACTGTGAAGAAAAACGCAAAATGATTGTTTTTAAACATAGCCTTCTAAAGGAAACTGCTACGTGTTTTTTTTAGCCTTTTACTAAGCGTATCAGCCTGGGTTACGGACATTTTCTCGGATTCTCAGACTAAAACGTCAAAATGAATCCACGTATGAGAACCGCTACATCATTGTAGCAATCATACTTCGTCTTTTTTGAGCCAAAGTAAGAAAATATCTGTGGTCAGTCAGTGGTCGAAAACACTGGTTCAGTGTGGATGGTAGAACAAATCAGAGAAAAAAAAAGATGCGATTTTCAAATTTATACAAATGAGTGTGAGTTGAGACGGAGATTTGAGCTGAAATCTTTCATACTGTTAATTTTTAGGATGTTTGGTCCCTAAGTAAGACCTTACCAGACTATAAAGACTACACAGATCTCTATGAAGTTTATTCAGTATGTTTAGGCTGGCTCTCAGACGCCTCTTGAAGGGAGAGTAACCGCATGATCGTGCGGTGAGAGAGACTGGGCTGTGCTCAGGTTATTGGCTTTCTTACCTGCATTTTTTCCACAGACAAAGTAGCAACACCACGCAAATCAAGACTTCCAGTAACAGGCATGACGTCACCAAGCAATAGGTCAGTAGAATACGATTTTCTGTCTGTCTTTCATTCCTACCTTTACCAAGAATGATGATAACAGTCATTTTCGTCCCCAGAGCCCTTTTCGATTCTTTTAGCCGGCGGGGTCTTGGCACGAGAAACAAAAAACAAAGGGCTTCTTCGTTTATCTTGCCAAGCCTCTTCTGGCTAAGAGGAGCGAAAAGGGCTCAGGGACGGAAAATGGATAACAGTATCACAGGAAAAGCTCAGTTATAAAGCTTCACTGAGACAAGCACAGTTGTTATGGCAGGTAACATGAACCAAATCCTGTGCTGTGATTGGCGGACAAGATGTGGTTACCTTGCCAGCTCAAGATAAACACGCACGCAAGAAAATGGTTTGGAACTTCCTCATAACGCCTATGCTCCATCACATCTCTCTGAAGTGTCGTTTCCTTCTCCGCGTATAAAATTCTCCTTCTGGTCTTCAAGAGATTAAACTGGCTGAACTGTGCTTCAAGTTAAAGCCGTATACAGTATTTTGAGCTCATTTCTTGCGTTTTCGTTTGCTTTTTAGCGGAGGAGAGCTGAAAATTTCAAGGGCGCAAAAACATTCTACTGAAGAATTAAAAAGGATGAAATGCATCATTCATTTGTAATGATTAAATCTTTTTCAGTCACGTAAATTATTCTTAATCTTCAGCTGTGATTATTAATTTGCGTTGTGCTGGGGGATATAAAGCAAATATCAATTTAAGCATAAGTGCTTGAAACTAAAGAAGCATGCGTGTATTTCATTTTCTTGAATCTACTAGGAAGGCCGTGAAGCTGTATGAGCTCAAGAAGGGCAATAACTCTGCAAATATATCAATTACCTCTTTCCAATTCGGAATCGATGATAGTGGAGTTGATTACGGGACATTTACTTTTGTTGCCATTGTCTCTCGAAGCAGGATATTCTTTGCCGTTTAGTTTAGAGTCAGCACTGTGGGACCCTTTCACATGGTGAACTGTCACCACTAATGCTATTATCAAACCAAAAAAAGCCATTCTTATTTTGTCTTTAACAAACTTCATAATCCAGCTCTCGGTGTAGGAAGTTCTGAAAAGCCTGCCGCTGCGGGAAGAAATGGCTGATCACTTTGCACTTGTCTACGTGATGTCAACGAAAGGCAGCAGTCGAAACCGAAAAAACCTGGATAAGATATTTACCTATTTATCTTCCATTGGTTTCCAGCAGGAAACGGAAAAATAGTCACTGTTTCGTTTTAAGAAAGTGTGGATACTAACGGTAAACTAAAAACGACGATGTATGTGTCAGTGTAAACGTGTGAAATGTTGATAAAGATATGAAGGCTGAGCAGAAAACTGAAACCGTTGACGAGTAGTTTGTATAAAACGCTGACGGACTGGAACTAGCCTCACACTGATGCCAGTTAGATTTTTAGAATTTGTCGTACTGTCGACACGAATGGTAACAAAAACAGTAAAGAGAACTCTAAAACAAAGAGAAACGTGAATAGCAAAGAAGCTGTGCGGTATTACGGAAGATTTCTCTTCACTTGCCTTCCTCGTAATTTGTAATCTGTCGCAATTTTTTTTTAACACCCATCTTTACTCTCTTTAGTATACCGTTTAACTGTTTGGTGGCTTTCTCTCTTTGTGAGCAATTTGGTTGGGATTTTTTTTAATTGCAGGTTATTATGTACAGTTTCCCACATTTCCCCCCCCCCCCCACTCAAAAAAAAAAAAATTCTAGAGATTAGCATATTTGATTCTTTTTTCATTTTCAGTCCGTTTCTATCCACTGCTATTAATCCACCTACATCATAAAACTTGCACAACATATTACTCACAGGTATATTTTTCCCAGTCTGTAACGAATACAGTTGATGGTTTCACTCACTCCCTCGCACCTATCAAAAAGGCAAAATCTGGAAAATTGTACTTCAATGTCGATATTCGAATGTCACACAGTGCACTGCACTTCCAAACTACAAAAATACTATTGAAAGTTGTCAACATAAATCGGAAAAACGATGCAATCTTTGTGAATCTGACAAGCTTTATACAGCACCTGTTAGGAGTAGTGATGTCCTTTTTTGAATGTTCCCCTCTACCCAATTCCTAATGCAACAGATAAATCATTGACTGAGCTGAACAGTTTGTCAAGAAATGGAAAGGAAAATGGAAGGCTACCTTACACTTGGTGATAATACACTAATGGAGAAAAAGGATTCGTCAAGGAAGACTGTGTTATTGAAGATATCTAGAATTCTTCTACAACACACATTTATGACCACTTGCTTAGCAAACTAAAGAGTTAAGTTTCAAATTGAAGTTTCAAGAATTATTCAGGGATCGAGTTGTAGGTTTAGCCTGCTTGACGGCTGTGTCACGAGCAAAATTACACAGCTATATCTTGCGTTAACCGTGCAAAGTAATGTCGTAGGAACCTCTGGCACAAAAGATACATGTCAAGGCAACCAAAAGCTTACGTTGGTACAAAAGACAACAAGTGCATAACAACACCACTTACAAGGGTGAGCCTTTTCCTCACCCTCCAGAAGTTGATATGACCTCATTTTAGTATTTCAAACAAATGTTTGGTGATCAGCTCATTGATTATGTTGTAGAGCAAACCAACTTGTATTCTGTCCACTCCACAGGGGACTTATATTTCTGTTGACTGCAAAGCGATCGAGCAATATATAGGATGGCTGGTAACGATGTCAATAATTAAATTTCCACAAATCAGAATGTACTGTTGATGCCTGTGACGTCTCTAAACCGTTTAATGAGAATGAAACAGTTTTTCCATATATTATCAAAAGTCCGCCCTGCGATCGACTCTTTACTTGAAAAATGGAAGCAAATTTCCCAAGAGGTGCATCACAGTAGATGAACAAATAATTCCAGCCAAAAGTCGAACAAGTTTGAGACAATACCTACCCAACAAGCCCAACAAGTTGGGGATAAGCGCCGTGTGGGCTCAATGCGGTGTCAGTGGAATCCTGTACGACTTTGAAATTTACACAGGCAAGATTGATAAAGCACAGACAGAGTTGAGTTGCTCATCGTCATGGGGAAGGGGGGGGGGGGGGGGGTAATGTAGTTAACTGTCTGACATGCACACTTACCATGAATGCCAACTGTAAAGGTTTACTCCCCTCATGAATTTTGAAATAAATGGGTTGTGGTCATCATCCGGAAAGGCTGGCTAAAAGGTGCAGACAAGCTCTTGTTGTTGGAGAAAGATCTGAAGAAGAAAGGCTGTGGCGCATTTGATTCTGTAGTCGAAGCTGACTCAGGAGTTACACTACTGAGATGGTTTGAAAATAGCCTCGTTCAGATGGTGTCAAACTTCGTTACCCAGCAGGCACGGCGATGGTCGAAAAAAGAGCACAGATTCATTAATGTTGAAAGACCAGTAATGGCGGTGGAAAATAATAACCACGTGCGTGGAGTTGATTTATGTGACATGTTACTCTCGATGTACCAAATCTGTCATCGGTCTACTAAATATTACACGCACATCATTTTCTACTGCGCTGGTGTGGCTGTGGTGAATGGGTGACTCCTTTATTGTCGTCACATGAGTCAGAAAAGAGTTCCACAAAAAAAGACATGCACCTGATCAGTTTTCAGTCAGCAATAGCTGCAAGACTCTGCCAGGCTGGGGAAACATCATCAGGAGCTGCACGCTCACGGGGAAGGCCAAGCTCACAAACACCAGTTGCTATGCCCAGCAAAAGAAGGAAATCATCATCCGTGCCAAACCCAGTAGAGGATGTCAGATTGGATCAAAGTAGTCACTTTCCTGTCTATGAAGAGAAACAGCAGCGTTGTCGACTGTGTAATACTGGGTACTCGCATTTTAAGTGTGCTATTTTTATGTACACCTCTCAGTGCTTAATAAAGTCACGAAATTGTTTAATAGTTTCTATGGATTGTAAAAGCACTGTGCTCTGTAACTGATTTGCTTTTGACCAGAATTCACGGGTTGCAGAGGTGGTTATTATCATATCCATACCAGTGACAGCAACCCACCAAGCCAGTCTTTTGACACATTTTTCTTGCATTAAATGGTTCTTGTTGTTATTTTTCATTGTTAAACTTGTTAAACAATAATTTCAGTTCAACAGCTACTTACGGTGGCTGTGCTTGCAGAACGAGCGGCAGTGAAACCGAGCTATCCTGCCGAAACGACACAATAACAGTCTTTTTCTTGGCAGCTAACAAAAAATATAGACAATACTTAAGTTGCTTTGCCTTCTTCTAATGCTTAGCTTAAGAATTCTGGGTTTGATTTGACGAGGAACAGCATATTTTGTTGTAAATGACACATTTATTTTCCTACCTAGCGACAGCGATCGACGAGCGAGTTGCCGAACTCGGGCGACCTATTTTTGGCGCCAAATTAATACTTGAAGACACAAAATGTTCAAATTTTCTTTTTTGTTAATCTGATATGCTTTTTCAGTTATGAATCCCTTCTCTTGAATAATAATTGCTAGAAAAATACATCCCTATACTGTTAAATCAGCCTTGCTAATTTTCGTCTATTATTCAACTTATCGCTGATTAGATCCTCTACAACAAGAGGATCCGGTACTTCTATTTTGTCACGGTGGTCCTTGCAAAAATTGCTACGCCCGACTTCAATGGCCGTGCGAATCCAAAGTTCAAGTTGTTGTTTCCCTAAAGAGTTATGAAGTTTTGTTCGCCCTACGACGTCATTGCGTTTTGACCAATGGCACGGGACACGGTCTCCTCCAATCAGAAAACGTATTTGAGTTGGGAGGTATAACAATAGTGTTTCCGCTTGAGCGTGCAAGATTTCTTCGATTCCTTTTTGGATTATCACTGCCGAGTGCCGCCCTGATGCGTGGAAGTTTTTCAAATGAAAAGGCAGAACAGGCAGAACAGGCAGAACAGGCAGAACAGGCAGAACAGGCAGAACAGGCAGAACAGGCAGAACAGGCAGAACAGGCAGAACAGGCAGAACAGGCAGAACAGGCAGAACAGGCAGAACAGGCAGAACAGGCAGAACAGGCAGAACAGGCAGAACAGGCAGAACAGGCAGAATAGGCAAGAGTAAAGGAGGACATCTGTGGATTGCAAAATGAAATGGAAATTCGTTCACGTGCCTTCTACTTGTGTGCAGAATATTACGGGAAGTGGAAGTTTATCCTTGTTGTCCTACTTCTTCTCGTAGGTGGGTTATTGGCAGGCCATAAAGCTCTCGGCTGGAAAAAGCCGTAGGCAGACGACCCTAAGTCAACGACTACTTTAAAGTGGTACTATGATCAAATTTTTACCCCGTGGGATAGAATTCCATGAAAGAATCAAAATGCCGTATACCGTTTGCAAATATTTACATTAGTTCTGGAGATACTTAAGTTTGAAAAATGTGTAAAATATGGAAATGAGATGACTGATGACATCATACACTCAACCCAATATTATCTCCAGTACATAAATAGAGCTATCTTGGCCAATTTGCGGCGCAGATCATTGAAACTTGGCAGGCTAATAGTTCTATAGGAAACACACCTGTGGCTATAAAAATTCTGTTCCCATGGCAACTCACTCTGTTCAAGCCTTTACCCACTTGATTTCAATATGTTAGTGATTTTCAGCTCGAAAAACACTAAACACGGCCACAAACTGGAGCTAACATATCTATATGCCTGCTGGATCATGCATACGAGGCACCATTTGCAAATATGAAAATAGAACGCTGAAGGTGGCCAGAAATGCCTTTAATATTGGGGAAGTCTGGAACCCAGTATGTTGCTATAGTAACAAAACTTTTAAGCTCATATTGTGCTGCACCTTTAGTAGAATCTTACTGCAAAGAATCAAACATTTCTGTTACAAATTGGCTGAGATATCTTTTTCATCATATTTGATCATAGTTTGGTTGAGTATATAGTATATGAGTATATGACGTCATCACTTGGCTAATTTGCATATTTAAAAAACTTGAATATCACTGGAACGAAAATAGATATTTGAAAAAAGTAAACGGCATTTTTCTTCCCATACAGACTATTTGTTTATGTTTTAAAATGGCTTCAATAGGAAAGGTGCGATTTTCGTCATAGTACCACTTTAATTATGATCTTCGCCCTCGGTGTTGCTGCATTTGTTATCAAACAATGCTACAGTTGGGTGGCTGACACACACGGGAAGCATTATAAAGCAGAAATAAAATGTCAGAGTATTGTAAACAGAGCGAGGTCTACTTCCGACTCCAGCGAATGCACTGCTCAAGGCCAAGGGAAAATCCAGCGAGATAAGATATGAACAATGAGCTTACGATAGAGCATCTCTAAGAAATAAATCAAATGGAGACTGCAAGTAAACACAGTGCAATAACTCTTTCACTCTTTCAAAAAGCTCAAGAGAATAAGGATTATTACAAACTGTAGTGTGTGCTGTACACCTTGTGTGTGCTGTAATGTTTTTCAAACCACAGTTTGAATGTTATTTTGTTAGCGGAGGTTTCTACGAAACATTAACAAATAGAAAATAGTCAAACAATACAACGCTTTGATATCATATCGATATCACTTTTCAAGTAGAGAAATGAAAAATGTCACGTAACTAGTAAGGCTGAGAGTGTCAAATAGTTCCTTTTGGTAATTAATTCATTGCAATAGTTTTGCGCTGGTGATTAATAGATAATTAAAGTTGGTCAGCTCCAACTCGTATTGTGACTGGAATTCGAAGTTTCTATTTCGGTTTAAGTTCGTATTCCCGTCTTATATCATGAATGTCAGACCTGAGGTCAAGGTTGACTGACAGTACTGTGTTATCACACTCATCTCCGTAAATTTTCCCGTCATTGAGGTTAAATCTGATTTGGAACCTATCCAAGGAAAATGAACCACAACAATTCATGCTGACGGGATGGAGAGGGGGAGGGAGGAGGGAGTAAGGGGGTACTGAACTCTGTCATATTTACTTTAAAGCCTTTCGTTGAGTGTATTCAACCACAAAAACGAAGCCAGTCAGATCGATCAAAAATTGAGGAAAGTTACCAAGCAATGTCGGTTCAACTTTACAGACAGAGCCAGTTGATGGCCTCATAACTAATTCAGAAAGGGTTATAACTAACCTGATGTTGAACCACTGATGTGTAACCACTCTGACAAAAAGTTCATGGCTCCTGTTTTTAACTAACAAAGCGCGTTTACCTTAAATACATGAATTATAGAATCGTTTGTTTTTGCTTTCAAAGTTCCCGGGCGCCCCATCTTGAATAATTGTGACGTGAAATGGTTGCCCTTTTGTTATTAGACAAAAGCTCTGAGGCTGAGACTCTGAGGCGCAACGCACAGGATTGGTCGAGAAAACAATAGAATAAACAACAGAAACAATGGCCCTAGTCCTGAAAACAATAGAGGTGGATGAGTCCGGGAGCAAATAAAATTAGAGGTTCCGAAGAGGTGCGTGACTACTGAAAGCTCTTTGTGTCAGAACAATAGAGCAACCAAGACAAATCACAATTATTCAAGATGGCGGCGTCCAGGAAATTTGAAAACAAAAATACGCGATTCTGAAATTCGTTTTTCTCCACTGCAGACACTCTTCTGGAAAAAAAATTAAAACTAAAGTTATTGCAAATACTACATCCTGCGGTTTAAGGTGGACAAACACAGTTTTCGCGCGTGCTTTTGCTGATGCAATATTTAGCACATGCACAAGGATTTCAGAGGACAAACATGCCGTCAATAGCGCGATCATTTTATTTACTCAACACCCGCACTATCTGTGTTAATTTTCTCTATAATTGAACGCATTGTATTGATGGCTTTAGTCTTTTATTTCAAAGATATGATAGAAAAGGTAATGATGCAAAGAACCCAACAATTTTCAGCTTTTGTTTGTTACCGGAAGAACCTAGTTAAATGCAACGCATGCGCTGTTGCTCAAAAAATTGAGACCGATTGCTTTAGCAGAAACATGCCGATTTCTAACGATCCGTTCGTTAGAATTTCAAGAAATTTGGCAGAAAAATAGATCAGAGACCACGTGAATGATCTATCAAAAAAAATCTGAATTTTGGCATAGGGAATTTATAATAATACAGAAAACGATTAACGGCGAGTTACGAAAATCGCCTACGTCAAAATTTTATTAGAACCGTGTTGACAGAAGGGATTTAATGTCAATTCTTAGTGTGCAAAATATGAAAACAATCTAACGACTGGATTTTTTTTAAATAAAGAAAAACCATTATTTAAG
The DNA here is from genome assembly GCA_019787425.1 of Platygyra sinensis. NCBI lineage: Eukaryota > Metazoa > Cnidaria > Anthozoa > Scleractinia > Merulinidae > Platygyra > Platygyra sinensis. Next base: position 4,089 of record JAHPZR010053786.1, on the reverse strand, counting down.
CCTTGTTTTTAACTAGCCCCGTTGCCATGGCAACAGCACACACCCTAGTCGAAATGCGAGAATAAATATTTCTGTGGTTAACCTTGACTCTTGCAAAAAATGGGCGTCAAAGCATAAATAGTTTAAAAGTTATGGTGAATCAGGCATAGGCACTTGAAAACTGTGTTCGGCCACCTTAAAGTGATTCTTTGGTAGGAGTGGAGCTAGGTTCCCGTAAACGAGGCTCGATCGGATTTTGAGTAACGATAGCGACTAGAGCACCACCATTATTTTTTTTTATTTTTCTTTTAAGTTTTATTATTACTAGTGTGCTAGAGAAAGACGAAAGTTTCAAATGGGGAACATTTCACCAAGATCTGTGTTACCATAGCAACGAAACGACGCCATGCCCGTTTAAAATAAGACCGAATAATTTGCCACCAGAGATAATTTCGGAAATACATTTTCGGGATCTCGGACTTGACATAAAAAGACAGAAAATGGACAACTCTTGGTTAAAAAACCTAAAAAGTAGATAAAACTTTGTAAAACGTTTCGGTCTCTCGACTTTCCTCAGTTACAAAAAGTCAGTTAAGGCTGCAATCTTGGACAGAATAAAATGAGAAAAAAAACATCCCCTTCCCCCGAATCAATGATGAACTCGCGGTCTAACCAAAGCGCGCCATTTTTTCCATCATTGAAATGGGGGGAGGGGTGGTCTTAATTTCTCATTTATTTTGTCCAAGATAGTGGTTTTCCCTAGCAACGGAGTCGGAGTCGTAGTCGGAGTGGTAAGAGACCTTATGAAAATCGGAGTCGTAAGCGGAGTCATAAGCTTGAATCGGAGTCGAAAGAATCAGAACGTTTCCATTCTTCCGATTCCGTTTACACCTCCTGGATTCATCGATGTTGGAGGGTGACGCCTATTTTTCTCTTTTCTGATGGATCATTTTGTCTACCGATTTTCTACGTTTAGCGTAAAAAGGAAGAAAATTTATCAATTAGAAGTTTGAATGTTTTGCAAAATGGACCATCGAATTCCGTTCTTTTTAGTCATTTGCTTATCTGTGCTACGGTTTCAAATGCTTCTTAAAGTGTTGTACAATGTTAAGAAAGCCAGAGAAGAAAAATCGAGCAACAGGGTATTCCAGTAAATGGTTTCTTTCTATATTACATGATGTTAGTGCTTAAGTATTTAATGCTGTAGAGAAAAGTTTCCCTTGAACTATCGTACGGAGTTTTCATCCCCGAAGTTTGAGCTTTGTGATAAAGGACTGTGACACTAAATGCTATTTCATTCCAAAGTTTATTACAAACCTGCGCTGTAGAAAATACTCGAAACTGTAACTTATGCTAAAAGATACTTTGTTTGTTTGTTTTTTTTTTTACTAAAAGATACTTGATTCCTTTACAATAGGCCATTTCCGAATTACCTTTAGCCTCTTTTTCAAACCGAGTCTTGGTGCTTATCCTTTCATATGAAAATGAGTTTAATTTGCATGTGAATGAAAACTCATTTTCATATGAAAGGATGAGCACCAAGACTCGGTTTGAAAAAGAGGCTAAAGGTAATTCAGAAATGGCCTATTTTTAAAAGTGACTACAACATACTACTCTTTCCACTCTTTCAAGTTTCAGTCTCTCTTCTCCCGTTATCACGGTACGTTTGTCTGCGAGCAACAAAAATAAAGTTGCTGTGGTCTACAGGGTTGAACTATATGATTATAATACGAAGGAAAAGGAATTAATTTTATGTTCGAAAATCCGTCAGAACATATCCAACGTAACAATGTTATTACGCGATGTTTAGTAATACAATGCTGCAGACCATCAACATTGTCAGGCTTTACATGCAGCATTATATTTAAAAAACAAACACAGGTATGTCAATGTTGGTATGTCTTTCCTTTCGATTGCACGCAGTGATAACATGGTACCTAAATACTACACTCTGTTGGATCAGGACCTTCGAGTACATGGTAAAACGGTTGTGACTGGGTTTGTGTCTCGTCAATAGCGTCTTCATGTTCACTGCTACACTCACTGCAGTCAGAATCTATAATGATCTCCAACCCACTCAGCCGGCACTCTGATGTACTGTCATGTAAACTATCATCATCTGTATCAGATTCAGAACATATGTTATCGATAGTATCAACTGTCTTGTGTTGTAGTTCATCTCCTTCACACGAATCATCCTCCACCACTAAATCAGATTGCATGCCTATTTGGTCCTTTTCTACTGAGGTATCGTCCTCTTCATAAAATGCTAGCGAAGATAATGATAACACTGACGAAGAATGCGCAATTTCCGCGGCCCCCTCTTCCTCTTCTTGCGATGACGTTGCAGTTGATTGACACGTGATAGTCAAATGACTTGCTATTGTGTCAACCCCAGCGCATTCTTCATCATGTAACAGTTCAGGTGAACATTGCAGTTCTTGATTTGTCTTCGTTGCTCCTAAGTCGCCCTGCTCGTGTGAAGTTCCTACTGAAAAGTTAACGCAAACGGGCCCAGGCGAAGAATTTAAACTCGCAGTTGTCGCAGTTGTTTCCACAGGCGTAGACACTCTTTGATACGTAGAATTTAAACCCGAGGTTGTCAGAGCGTTAGCTCTCGACAAATCCTGATACAAGGAGTAAGAAAACCGACGTAGTTCTGGGTTTTCTCGTAGCCTACCCAAGCTCTCGTACAAGTTATTGTAGACAGTAACGCTGTGAGGCCTGGTGTTTTCAACTAGTGGCTGGTATACATCAGCATATGGAGACACAGCGGAAACGTGAGATCCTGAGAGATTGACAGCTGCCATTGGCATCAGAACGAGGCTATTATCCGGACCTCGTTCGTATGTTGGATTTCCTGTAAAGAACATTTTGACAAATTAATTTCTTTTAAAGGTGGCTTTGAAAAACGTCAGAGTAGTGGCCTTAACTGGATTTTTTTAATTAAATAAGTGTCCGAGGCTGATTAAACTTTGCAACGCTAACTTAGCGTTATTCATATGCTTTCTTCGTTATGTTCTTGGAAAGGTTGTAAAGCAAGGTAAACTAAATTGATGGTGAACATAACAGAACAACGTAAAATGAAGGGAAAGGACAAGTGCTCGTTTCTTGACTATGTGTGTAACTGTAAATATAAGTCTCCTCTGCGATAACAGTAGCTGTTATTAGAAGAGTGCTTTTATAAACTAACACTTCAATGAATATTTAAAATAAGAGGTAATCCGATTTTTAGTTTTAAGTGAGTAGCTAACAACACAACGCCTTTAACATCGTTTGGCATTTTCACTTCTGATTGGATCAAAGCCATGTTTAGCAGGATTGTACGTTAATGGTAATAGTGATGATGATGATGATGATGATGGTGATTATGATGATGATGATGATGATGATGGTGACGACGACGATGATGATGATGATGATGATGATGATGATGATGGTAATTATGATGATGGTGGTGGTGGTGGTGATGATGATGATGATGATGATGATGGTGATTATGATGATGATGATGATGATGATGATGATGGTGATTATGATGATGGTGGTGGTGGTGGTGATGATGATGATGATGATTATGATGGTGGTGCTGGTAGTGATGATGATGATGATGATGATGATGATGATGATGATCGTGATGATATTGACTGATAGTCATGATGATAAACAGACAAAATTAGAAAAAAATAGGTATATGACACAAACCTGTGCTTCTTCTTCGTCTTTGCAACTTCTTAATCTTTCTGGAGAGGGAAAAGAAACAAATCAAATATTGACTCCTGATGACTGTAAAATGAACCCATTTCCAAGGAATACGATGTACACTGATGATCAGAAGGGCACGTAACGTGTTGTGAAGTCAGTGTTTATCTTTCCCCCTTCCTTTCCTTTTCCAATCAGTGAACAAAAACCATTACCACAGGTTGTGGTTACTTCGCCATTTTGCCAAATGATGCAGATTGAAATCATTCACTAAATGTTCCACGGGCTTGAGAGCAGACTTAACTGGTAAAAACTTCATCTACTTTGGCGAAACTTAATGATATTTTTATTAATTACTTTTTCACAGTTTCACCTGTCTCCGTTTCCCAGAGTTTTACCACAATTGTT
>JAHPZR010053782.1:15000-24884 GCA_019787425.1 Platygyra sinensis | reverse complement strand
AGGCCACGTTCGATATATCAATATTCAGGCATGGCTCCGAGGCTTTCGGGTCAAAATTGCAAATTTTTAAAGTTTCTTTTGTCTCACAATTCCCAAAAGAGAGTTGAATACAAAGAAAACAACACCAAATATAGAAGTTTGACCTGAAAGCCTCGGAGCCATGTTAGAATATTGATATATCGAACGTGGCCTATTGCAAGATATTGTAAAGCACTACCTTTAAATTTCTTCTTGTTTACGATCTAGTATCTCATGCTTCAGTGAACAAAGTTTTAAAATATAAAACAGTGCAACAAATCTTGATGAGATATCGATCATTGCAGACGAAAACAACTGTGAACATTAAACCAGAGAAAGTAAGTGACTATCTTGACAGTCTCTGTAGTCAAGGTTTGCGGTAGCTGCTGGCATCAGAAAAATGAAATAAAACTCTTCTGGATGTCCAACAGAAATATGACCATCACGATGTCACAGAAACAAACGCAAAAGACGGGACTTCTGACCTGTTAAAAAGGATTTCCAAATTTACAGCTAAGTTCACATCAAACGTTTCAGCGACTCGAAATTTTCTAGGTAGCGTTCGCCTAATTTTGTCCCGCTGAATTTAAAACATATTCAGCTATATATGAGCACAGGGAGCACACAATCTTGCTGAGTGGGGATAGAGTAAATAAAGGAACGAAAAGAATGAATAGTTTACGTTTGTCTCATGTCATCTTTTAGCTCACGAGATTTTACTGGGAAAACTGCTGCTTACAAATCCTGCAAAAAACTGCAAAACACTGTAGCGCTATACTCGTACCTAGGCCTTTCCGTGCTCAGGCAAAAAAATATTTTGGTTTGTATAAAATTTGACAAGGGAGGCAACTCTTTGCCAAAACATTTTGAACGCACTGCGAATATTCGCTCAAATCTCTAAATTTCGTTGCTTTCACGAAACCAAACAAACACAAAAAGAGGTCAGAAGGTTTTTCTACAACTTGGCCGAATTTGTTTTCGAATGCTTTTGCGACAGTGGGGGAATTTAAGCGACTTTTGTAAAGTTTTGTCTCAATTCGCTTTTCGCAACATGATCGTACCGTTACCCAAATCCCAAACACGTCATCCAGCGCGTGTATGAACTACAGATAGGCTCTTTGCCGGAAACCAATCGTGAATGGATCAAGCTTGTTTGTCGAGCTGGCGTTGAAGTGGTAATTTTTTTCATCGAAGCAGAACTCTCGACATAAAATACTGAATAGAAATCTTGTAATGGTTTGGATTGGCATTTGAATTAAAAGAATATGTATGTATTGTTTCCACCCTCATTTCTGATATTAATCTCGGTTTGTTTACTTAACTGCGTTCTGTTTATTTTTCCAAAACCCACCTCGAATGTATCCTAAATATTTACCTAACGATGTTTTATTTTGCTTCCAAGTCCGTTTGCCACAATATTAAATTCTATAGATCTGCATCGTCCAAGGAAACATTTTCCTGTGACATATTTGTCACTCGCCGCGTTAGATCGCACGCCGCTTTATTTTGAGGGCGTCTGGCACGTTCAGAAAAGTAGCCCACGAAAACACGTCCGTATTAGTAAGCAACTTCAACTTATTACTGATAGAAGGGATACGAATGCCGTAAATATTTTTCATTATATTGCTAAGGTCTTTCCTGATTTTAAGAATGAAAATTAAAAAAATATAGAAATCTGGCTTAAACAAATTTGCAAATACCTTGCAACTCACAATATAGTGAACTGATATATGTAAAGCAGTAAACTATAACGATGATATATATTTTTAAAATATTCGACTGCGCAATCTTCTTTGAATATTTGTTACCAGCTTTTGCAGCTGTTTACGCAGAGAGGTTCCATATTTCCACAGTCACATAGTTGGTTGATGGTATAAATTACTTCAATTATCTATAAATTTATATCCTATTTGTTTAGGATCAGATTCGATCCAGTGACTCTGCAAGGTATTTTTCTAAGATTCAGATTTCTGGTCGTTCGAGCAGATATCTAATGAGTGCGTGGTATCGAAAACATAACGTAATAGGAAAATACCTTTGCCTCACAATAACTGAGATATATTATAACATAATATTATAGCAGTACGGAGCGACACTGCCGCGTAGGTATACTTTGCTGTAGATTTTTTGGATCTATAGAAAGATTGATTAGAAAATCGATGTAACACGACCGCTAAGACAAAAGAGGGAAACCGTTTTGTCAACAGTTCGTGATTTAAAGGATCATAAAAGTTTTCGTAATTAAAACTGGAAGATGTTTAAATCTATCTTACACCTTTTCCGAAGTCCCTTGAATCTTATTAAACGGTTATTGTGACCCCTTAGCGATAACAACCTGAGTACAAAACCATCAGTCTCCTTGGCCGTTCAATTGGAATCACTGGGAATTCGAATACACCACACTAGTATACTATATACACACACTGTCTTAGGGTATGTATATTGCTAAGAGGTACCACTGTCCAGTGTCCACATTATTTTAAGAAACCTTGAAACCTTGAAGCTACCGTTGGAATAAATGTTAAAATAGTTTCGTTCACAAAATAACCACTTCAAATTACCAATGTCTCAGTTTGCTCCACTTCCTGACTTCACAACTCGACAATTTGCTTGCAGAAGATCGTCGCGAGTCAAATGATATATCCAGCTACGATGTCCCTGGCTAGAAAACAATACTGTTATTTTATTCCTCATATTGTCAACGCAGTTTCTGCGGTTTCCACAGCGAGTGAAATTTGGCAGTCAGTGCAACTACTCTCTCAACTCGTCGACCGAGAATTATTTTAGTGTTCAGTGGCTTTGGTCAAACTGTGCTGGGGTATGTCGTCCAGAACGTCACAACTTCTGAGTCTCAACTTCAGTTACCAAAACGTTTTTTCGCTGCGTTTTATAGACAAATAATGAAAGCTAAACTGTTCTGTTTTATGCCTTAAATCCATGATAACCACTAACCTGATAAGCGTTGTGATACCCCGGTTTTCACCCAAGCGTTTTGTTGAGGAATAATTTGACACAGTTATTTTCATCAATCAGCCAGGCGAGCAGGCTTTTCTTGGTTTGTTTAAGCTCTTCGATGCTAAAAGCGCGGATAACTATCGTCAGCAACCAATCCTAGATGTTGAGTAGGCAAGTTGTTCACATATCAGTGAATGAAACAGAGGACTCTAACCTGACCAATGGCAAGGCGAGAATACCTGTATTTAATTTATATTTTGGCTTTCTTAATTTCCTGACTTACCGAAAGTGTCAAACGTTTACATAAAGCAGGCAGCTGCACTGAAATGCCCATTTCCCTTTTCTTCAATCCTCTGATTGTTTTCTTTGTTTTGTTTTTTAGTCTTTCTCTAAAACGGAGACAAGACGATGACTAATTCGCTTTGACATCATCACTCGCTTTTGAATTGAACAAATTTTCGAGCTGTGTAGCACCTAAAAGCTTCGTTTGATTATTAATTTCAATATTTCTGCATTTGGAAGTGAAGTCGAATTATTAGTTTGTCTTTTTATTGTTTTTAAGTGAAATTTTTTTTTAAAAAAATACGTAGATTGGTCCCAAGTAAAATGTACTTTTAAAACGGACACCGCTCTGATTTCTTGCATTCATCAAAGCTGGTATAAAATATCGGTAATTGACACGACCACACACACTAGCTGTCTCATTTAGCTTAATTTTCTTTGCTCCAGCCTTTAAAACTTGTATAAATACACAAATTGGTTCTTTGTGTTATTGGGATTTGTCTAACAGTTTTCTCACTGCAAAACCCATTCGTTTAAAAAAAGTTCTTCTATTAACAAAATAATATTTTTAGCTTTTCAGACAACCATGGAGAGTGATTCAGATTTCAGAGCCAAAAGTTGCCAAAATCGAACTTTTATGTTCACCTCACTCGTATACGTATTTATTATTCAACAAATTGTAACACTATCCAAATATGGTCATGATGCTCTCGATATCTGTCATCCGTAGGTAACAGTACGTGGGAAGAAAAAGTGAAGTGAAAAAAATGTCGACAGAAAGGTTTAAAAATGTTACGAGCTTGGAAATCAATTTTGTTATCAATTTGTTGACTAATAAAACAATTATCCTGCTCAATCTCGCGGAATATCGTCTGATTTTAGCCGACGAGGCCGTAGGCCTCGTCGGCTAAGTATCAGACGATATTCCGCGCGATTTCGCAGGATAATTGTTAAATATACAATAGGCTCACCCAATTTCACAACAATATTTCCTGTTTACTTAAATAAAGACCCTTCTCGTGCAAAGAGACGAATATTGCAATGTTAGGTGGAACACATAATTAGGTTCCGCTTTCTTTGGATATACCGACGCGTGAGCCACAAGTAGGATAGCTACCAAGAAATAAATGCAGCATGGACTCGAAATTACGTAATTTGCTATACAGCAAGTTTTTCTCAAATTGATCTCAGATTTTTCATCGCATGCTTAATCTTACCATACGACTTGTTATAGATGATTAGTTTTAAAAGAAATACGAACAATGACTTCGCTATTGATGTTGACGTTTTGACGATTTCAGATTTTTATTATTTGCACTATTTACAAATTTTACAGTAATTAAATTACAAAATCAACAAGGAAAATCTACACATGGAAAAAAAAAAGAAAAAATGTTCAACAAAAACTAAATTAATTTGTGCTCAATGACCAAAGTTGGTCTCTGACACGTACAGTCAACTGGTAGAACAAATATTACAACAAGAAACGACAGAATAAAGAACAAAGCTTTCAGAGTTTCAATTTCGTTGTTCATATCTCAGGCGCATTGATCATCAAATAAAGAACGTCCAAAAGTAAGAGTATTTATGAATTGTCCTTATAAAGATTTCCATTTGCAGGGAAGAGCCAAATCACATTTGTCACAAAATAAAATTAACACCGAGAGACAGAATTGTCGTGTAGACAGACACACTTCCTGTTTTATGAGTTTCCCCTTCTTAAAGGACTAACCCTCATGACAAGTTCACAGATTTTAGTGCAACGTCCCCCAAACATTTAGTGTAAGGTATTGGCAGACATATTTGTTGCTCAGGCATTTTTTGTTTGGTCTTAAAAGGCGACACCACGTTTTCCTTAAGTTGAGAGTCCAGCAAAAGTAATATCAAAACTCTCAAACATCCTGAATGAAATAATAACGTAAAAGAAGTTGGTAACCTTTGATCTTTCTAATGATATATAATATATACTGCTTGGCTAAAAGTGCTCAACACAAGGAATTAATCTAGTTTCCTGAAGGTCAGCAGCAAACGACGATTGTCAACACAACTAAATTTGCATCTGTTGATGTAAGTCTTGGTAGTAGTAGAAATTTTGTCTAAAATAAAGATCTTTTCAAAGCAAATTTAAAATTCATTTTTTTTTCGTTCGCACATGTACTTACGACTAAGGTGGGGGATTCTGTACCAGCCATAACTAGACGGATGTTGCTATATTGAACAACGTTTACTATTCTAACGTTTCAATGAAAAAGAAAAACTAATTTATGTACTTATGTACTCCTTCATGTACTTAGCTATACAAGCACTGAGCTTACCTAGTCTACAGGCATGCCACTGAAACAAAGAAACAAATATAACAAATAGCAAATGCAAGGATAGAATATCATTTTTTTTCACTGTGGTATCTAGTCATACAAGCGATGACTTTGGCCGAACATCTGCTCTTGCCCTCTTTCACGTAAAAGCGGGTATATTTAGTTAACACATCCCCTAACTCGATTTTTACCACCTACGCTCTCTACCACGCCCTTCAAAGTCTTCGTTCTCCAGTTTGCCAAATCACCATGTGCACAATGCGGGATATTGTTTGGTATAAAACAACATGATCTGACCAGGCGCATGCACTGTCCTTTTGGATACATCTTTCATGACGAGGACATCGTACTACACCTGGGTAATTGTAAAGCGTTGAAGCTCGTTAACGTGGCTATTTTAAGCAGGAGCTGAGAAATTCACAGTTTTCGACGGTGGAAAACGAATTTTTACTGAGTTGCTGTTGGTGAACCCAGTCATAAAATGCGAACGGGGCTGTCTCCTACGTCGAAAAATGGCTAAATTGCGCAATCGCTACCCCGAAGGCATTATGTGTGTGCTTCATTTTCGAACGAGTGAAGAATCTATTCTTTGTCGATTGGAAGCTGTTTGTATAGTGTCAGCTTTTAGAGTGAAAACTTCAGGTTGACTTGATAGTGAACCAAGTGCTTTCAGAGTGAACTTATTAATTGGGAGAGTTTATATTGGAGACCTTTAAAAAGAACCTTCAAAGTGGCTTCTTAGTGCTTTTCAGAGTGAAAACTTTAGTACTTTGAGTATGGACTTGGAGAGGTACAGTGATTATTTCAATCCAAGCCTGATATAAGCAACGACACCTTCCCGAAGAAACTGAACCAGATAACATGAAGGAAATGATTGGCGCTATGATGCAGGAACACTCAGTTGAAGTGAGCTGTATGTTTTCCCTGGTAATTTTGTTTCATTAATTATGTATTTTATTGGTTGTCATTTAAACTTGTTTAAAGTTTAGTATCATTTAATGTACTGTTCCCAATCACAGTTGTAGAACTTAGCAGAGGCCAAATTGACACTAAGGCAAAAAGTATGGCGGCCAACGCGTACGTGAATTCGAAGTGTGTAACCTTTTATTGGTTCTTTCATTTTGTTACATCTCAGTTCTATTTTGCACAAATTTCACTGTATATAACATTATTTTACCTAAATATACCCTTGTAATATATTGGTTACCATATGCAGCATGTACTATTCACCATTTCTCTCATACCTTCCTTTTTCAAATTCACCTAAAATATTTACTATCATAAATGCAATCCTTTTACGAGTCCTAAGGGGTCTTGTTCTGGCCTTAAACGTGACACATATTTTATGTTGGCGTCTTTAAGGTATTATTAGCTTCGTTAAGTTCACTTCAAGTTTTTCAGCTGGCAGGCTTCGGGTTATGAGATCCTAGTTACAAAGATTGTCTTGTAGAATATTTGTCAAATAACTGGAGTAAGCTGTACTCCAAGGCTGAAACATCTGGCGTTTATCTCCGATTACCGTACGTAGTGAGACGCTATGTGACTAGTCCCCCCCCCCCCCCTCAAAATACCTCTGGGTCGAGAAAGCATTGTAAGAAAATTGCTCTGTTCAAGAAAACAGCACAGATCGAGACCGAGAGGCCCTGACGTCGGATCTTTCCATCGGCAGTCCACCCCATTATTCGGACAGGCGTGACTGGTAAGGAAATAAGTAAAAATATTATTTCTCATATTCATTTTCTTTACCACACTACCATTCGACAATTGAAATCGCCACCTCGACTTTTTGTTTGCTGCAAAGGTAACCGATTTATCAAATTCTCTTCTATGACTGTTGATATCTACTGGACAACCCGTTACACCATGCGCCTGTGGTTTTGAATCAATCAGTCAATCGGCTAGAGATTTCACAAAGTGCTTTACATGTAAATGATTTTTCAAAGTTCCATCATCCAATCAAGCATTTCCGAACAAAGTGATCACCGACGTCACTTCCGTGAGCACTGCCTGATCCGTGGCGTAGTGATTTTTTGGACACGACGTTTTGTCCTCAGGTGGCACGTGTTCTTTCTGAATATAAAAGAAGCAAACTCGACGCCTTTTAACCGCACGCGTCATCAGCGATGAAATGTTTGCACTCATAAAAGTGCCTTGTCAACTTGTCATTGGATTCTCCTCCTTGATATTTTTCATTATCAAAGACATGTTTCAAAATAAGTTAAGTCAGAAGCAGTCAAATTTAATTACCTTATTCAATATATTTACGCGTGAGGTATATATCTGTCACGAACGAAGATTGTAGAAGATTGTGAACCAATAAAATCGGGCCTAGCGTCAAAAAATGTGATTGCCACTGTACACCTTGAAAACGACTAGGGGAGTTTTCAAAATAGCTGTCAAGCGTGCACAATTATTAGTATTCACCGTGGTGTCGTCCTTTTAGCGAAAGTATAACTATTATTTACTAAGAAATACCCCGGGTTGGATTACTGATATTTAGCAAGGAAGTACATGTACATCAAATATGGTTGATACAGTTTTCTGAAAAACGTATCAAATATTGAACAACAATTTTGCTGTGACAAGGTGTTCCACATTTTGTACTGAATAATATTTTTTTCTGCTCTTCTAAAGAAACCTGAATGCATATCAAGAAACTGCATTGGAAGTGGGTTGAAATTTAGAGTTGATAAAAACGGTACATATAGCGAAATGGCAAGCGCGACTTTGTCAAAGTTGTGAGTTCGCTGTGTCTTGAATTTGCCTTGCGTGCGCACGGCACATTACAGTTTTGCCTAGCATTTATCACTGGGAAATCGTCCGCGCTAAATAAATACCTTTATAATCCTACACATCCTTAAAATGCAAACCAAATGTGGTATAATACTTTGCTCTTAAAAAAGTTTTAATTTTCTCAGCTGAAATGGCAAATTTTCTTTTCTTTTCTTCCCTTACCAAGCCTTTTCTAAACGAGGTTTGTTTTTCGTGTGCAATTTTTCTCGACTCTCAGTCCCAATTTCCTTGGTTTTTGCCACATCCGCTTTATAGGCGGCGAAAATGTTCCAATGAGTCGTCTGCAATCCGGTTCGTGGAAAAGTTCTCAAGCTGCCCAAATAATTATCACTTTAAGTTGAGCAAACCTTTCTTCCCCATATGCAAATTCAAGGAACTCGGCGATATTTGACAAGGTCCTTAAGAAATCAAATAGTTCAGCTTTTTAGTTCCCAGATTCGGAATTAGAGTTGTGTTCCGCTCGAGTGGAAAAAATCTGCAATTGAGTACTAACAAATATAATAATTCCCATTCCAAGCAAATTCTTCCTTTTGAACATGTATCCTTTGGCGGAAACGAATTCTTAGATTGGTGTTCATAGCCGTTATTGTGCTCTTGTTGAAAAAGTAAAATGGTTTCTTGGGTTCCTTTGTTTTTATCACTCCGTAGGATGCTCAATGTATTACATACACCGAAGAACTTTAAGGCAAGGTACTAGTAAAAGTACAGTTAAACAACAAGGTAGATTTGAAACGAAGGTTCCAAATTAATCTAGCACATTTTTAAAAGCTCTTGAGAAAAAAGGGCAGGAAAGAAATCGCAGGGACTTACCTTGTAAAAAAAAAACGCCTGGTCGATGTTAATGAGAAGGCTCGATGAAAATGAACTTTTTTTCCATTCCTGATGCTTCATTAACTGACAACTATTCATATCTTTATTAACATCAATTACGGTTTTTTGTTATTGACAATTGATTTCGTTCATTTGATGAAATCTGCGATATTAAAGCAGCAGATGGCTCGAGAAGAAAAAGCATTCACAGATTTAAGAGAAATTGTCTTTGAATTGGTTATTTTGTATTCTTCTTGCCTCAGATTGTGAATTTAAGATAGGGATGTAGGAAGTGCTTCGCATGAGAGGATATGAAAAAGCTAGGTACAAAGTCTAGGTTCTCTTGAAGAAAATTATTTTCGCGGATATAGTTGTCTTGTGAGCAACTCATTAAATGGTTCAAATCCTTTAACATGCCGCTTATTTATTCTCTGTTCAATAGTTCTTTTTTCGCAAAAGGCCATTTTTGTTTAGTGCCATTTGCGCAAATGTAACGGTGAAATAGAGTTGAAAACGAACACTGAGAATTGTTATTGCCTTATCGCAGCTGAGAATCTTTTCCGAACGGTATTGAGCTTAAATGAGAATTAGCCGTATGGTTTCAGCGTTTGTGTCTGTAGATATTTGAATATTGATCTTCAACGAGGCTGTCAAACAAATGGACATCTACCCAATTAAAAACGACATCTCGCAATTTGATAAATCTGTGGT
>JAHPZR010053782.1:0-10000 GCA_019787425.1 Platygyra sinensis | reverse complement strand
CCACAAGAATTATCGATAAGCTCGTACGAAAAGACCACTTACATATTTCAGTACCTTATTTGTTTTGAAACCACTTCGGTATGATGCGTAATTTCACGCTGTTTTTATATTTTGATCATTGAATAACAACCTGACATTTATCAATTTCCTCAAAAAATTGTTAGAGTTTCCTTATCTTTTGAATAAACCATGTCTGGGGATTCTCTCTTTTTTTCTTTAGATATTTTGCCGTGTTTACGTGACCCGTAGCCACGCGAAAGACTACCCCATCCGTCAGCCCAGGAAAATATTCCTTTTTGACGCATTCAAGAGCAAGTTTAATCAGCCAAAGTCTAGCAAGTTATTGCATGGATACAATATCTCACTTGGTGAGAAATAAATTTCTACTGCGTTGGCGAGCAATTCTGTTGAAGGATGAGTTTCAAAATACAGTAATAAAGACCTTTAGTTCGACGACGTTTCCACAGAGTTGTGGTTGAAAGTAAACAGAACACCTGTGATGCTCCAGTCGAGTTAAGCCTTGGCTATTTTAAAAACAACGATCTTCTGATCTGAAAGCGTTACGTTCTACTTAGGAAACTGGTCATTATCATGTGTACCTATATTTAATAGCAACCTGTGTTAACCCTTATGATGTTTAGAGTAAACTACACCGACCAATAGTGTTTAATTGACGAAATGTTGCACATCAAACATTTAAGACCACGTTTGAATGTGCAAACAGAGCCGATCCGCGCTCAAATCTTTGTCTAACTTCATTTATTCATTCCTTGATAATGGCGTCCTGAGGCCGCCGAAACGTCTGGACATTACATTGTATTACTACCTGCTCATTTGAGCATTTCAAATGCATTATTAATAATATAGATTAATTTATTCCAGCGTGTAAGCGTATGCATCATCATACCAACTATCTACGTTTAACATATAATCGTTGAATTTCACTTACTGTTGATAAGTGCCTCGTCTTTATATTCTCGACATCTCAAGTCGTACCAGTCTTTAGCTACGGAAACGTTTAGGTTTATCACTGTTCACTAATGACATCTCATTTTGTCCCTTCACTGATTCGACCGGACTTGGGAAATCGATGACATCAATGATTAATCGATCCATGGGGAATGATTAAGTGCTGACTAAGAGCCACAGGGCATGGGCTTATCCTTCAGCTTAGTAGATAACAAAATTGGACTGTGCACACTTTGTTATGATGCCTGAAGAATCTTAAATTTGAACTTTCTGGATGATTCCTTAGAAGCTATAGAGTAGTTGTTTCATTTTGTATCTTTATATTCCGTTCAAGGAGGCGGGGAGTTTTCCACTGTGTATGGAAAATACTTCCAAGATAGTTATTGCTGAACGTCAAAAGATAAAGAATGAATTCCGCACCTTTTATCAGTAAATCATCTGAACTTAGGTTATGGGATTGGAAGCATTTTCAAAGGATTTTGCTACCGCGACCTTTTCTATTGATGGGTGCCGAGCTGTTCAAAATACCAGTGCAAGTTATGAAATAAAAACATTTCACGAAGTTCGTATTGAGAATGATCTCTCATTAGGCTCATAGATATATCATGCGCATATGTTTTAGCGCAAGGTATACGTAAAACCGGGCTTTTCTGTGCAATAGAATCACGAAACGAGCACGAGCTGTTGATGTAATGACTGTGAGCGAAAATAAGAGAGAATTTATGTTTTGGTGATCATGGAGGTAAAAGAGGTATTTTCCTTTCTTTTTCTCGCAGCGCTTCGTAAAAAAATAGAAAAAAAATTCCGCGTTTCTATCGAGTTATAGAAATACTCGTGAAAGTTTGAGAGAACGATCGAAGAAAAGGCAGGGAAAGTGACTAGAATGGTCACATGCGGCTGGTATTCCCAGTTTCTCGTTCTCCCAAACTTTCACTCTGTAACTTGATAGGAACGCGGAAAATGTTTTCTGTTCTTTAACTGTCGTCTCATGGCAAGCTAGGGGCACCCAGCGAGAAACTTCGATGAAGTATCTGTTCGGGAGAGTCTACTCGTTCTAAGACTTTCGGATAATGCATTGCCAAAAAGCTACTGATTTCTTACTAAAACATCACCTAAAAGATTCGCAACCAGAGAAATGCAGGGAAACACAGTCCCTTAGATTTTCGGAAGGGATATTTTTGAAATTTCTAGCTCTAAAAAAGGTCGCCTAGCATTTTCGGGTAAGAAAAAAGTTCGCAGAGAAGTTCTCGTATCAAACTTTGCCTATTGTTATGGTTGGGATTTTTTAAGACAATGAAGCTATTGTTGTCGGTCCATAGGGATTTTTCTACTCGGTGTCGCGAAATAACACTCGTGTTAAGTCGAATCCAGTCGGCAGATTTTCGGTGATGACATATTTGATCCTAACGGGAAAGTACTTGGGACTGAAAAATCAGACAGACTAACAGAGGATGAGCTAGTACACGCGCGCTACTTCGATTAACTCTACTGCGCTTTTTATCAGAACGTGGTCAGGTCCAAAGTAAAAAGAATAATTTAGAAACAGAGTGGTGGCGTTCTTTGTGTAGGTTTATTTCTTCATAGACCCTTTGCATAAATGGCGCCCAAATTTGAATAACAATACTTGATACATCCTTAGCCTCACATTCATGTGAAATTTCCTTTGTCTTGAAACATGAATGTGAGGCTAAGGATGTACCAAGTATTGTTATTCAAATTAAGCCGCCATTTATGCAAAGGGTCTATTAGCTCGTGTTCTTGGGAGCAAGTGACTGGGAGTTATCAGAAAACGACTGCTCGGTAATTGCAAGTAGCTTGGGAAGCATTATTTTAGTTGAGCGATATACGCTTTTAATTTGTTTTGCTTCTGACTTACAAAAATTGGAATTGACTTCTGTTTGAATTCACTTCATGGTTTTAATTGCTCCTGCTCGCGCTTTCATGAATTAATAAAACTGCGTCGTCGTTTGAGTTTCAACTGTTTATTTTCAGGTCTGAATTCCTGAGTGGCACGGTCATAAAGTGGTCGAGAAGTGGCACAGAAATAATATTCCTCGGATGTTCCCGTTCATATGGCCTGACTGCGTCTACACAGTACTTTGCGGGTTTCGCTAAATTACACTTTGAAAGCATTTCTGTAGTGATTGCTGTCGATGTGAATACCGTCGAAGATTGTGGATTTAACACTTATCGCCTCCGAAGATATTTAAATTTCGCGCTCGGTGAGTTTGCTACGCGTCGGTTATTCCAAACCTTTGTCTTGCGGACAATAGAAACCCTTTCCTTTAAACAATAGGTGAGGCCATAAAAGGAGCAAAAGCTTGATTGTTGCTCAGCCAAATCCTTACCAAAAGCTTGATACGTTCGAAGGTAACGATCAGCTAGCAAATTCTGAAATGAAGAGTTCATTCCCTAAAATTTTCGGACACTTCCATCTTTAGCTAAGAAATCCGAACAGATCAAATTTTTCTAGCTGATTGAAACAACTCCTTAAACAGTCCTTAAACATTACAAGGAGCCCAGAAATATCCCTCAGAGGCTTTTTTGCTTAATTTGATCGTCGGGTGCCCCTGGCAAGCTGAAGTCTAGTTGGTTCTCCCGATTTTCACGCGTTGTTTACTCTAGTTTCTTTAGTCCTTACTGATAACAAGCGGCCACAATCGTCGATTCTTTGCTGATTTCGGTAGAGATTAACCGTAGCAGATACACGTCCTGCACAGTCCATGTACATGCTTGTAAACATGTCTTGTGAATGTACAAGGTGAATTTTGCACGTCACACACGTGCACACTAATCTTGTTATCTTGTGCGGATTAATCTAGTGGGTTTCCTTTGGGATCGTAAGGGTTCCATTTCCAACCGTCTTGACCTCTTCGTTGACTAAGCTCAGAGTTCATAAAATATAGACGGCACACTGATCCCGACGGCAGATATGACCAAAATGAAAAATAACGGAGTGAAGGACTAAATTATTTTAAGCAAAATTGCCCTATATTTCGGTTTGCAAGTACTCACCGAATGCTCTTTTACTGTGGTAACAAGTCATGGCTTCAAAGCTTTCATTATTTCTTAATGATCTTAGATTGCAGTTGTCGGCAATTACGTAAAGGAAGCTACATTAATATTAGTGACAATTCAGCGCAGCTAAGTCTAGACCTATTAAGGACGGTGAGTACTAAGTACAAAGGTTTTCGCGCCAGATTAGGACCATGCGCAAAAAGTAGATCTTTAAAAGGGCTGTAGCAATCCACAAAGAAACTGAAGAGGGAGGGGGGGGGGGGGGGGGGGCAGCCATGGATGTTTCGAGATATTTATTTAGCCTTGAATCTCAACAAAAATGCTACCATCAGCAATTTTCCGAAAAAGAAGGAAAGGATAATTCGCCCTTACGAACAGAAGAAAGCAAACACATTTGTAAAGATCTCAAAACCACATGGTAAGGGACTGTTCATTACTTATACGTAGGGGTGGACTGGAGGAAAATTAAGCAATATCAAACAAATTTTTCCTGCCTGCTCCATGGACTGAAAATTTTTTCAAGACCCCCCTAATTTCCCTCAGATATATTTCAGAGCCCACCCCCCCTCCCCCACCTTCACCTCTCCGACAACTCCAACCAATAATAAAAAAAATAATCTACCTAGTGGAGAGCAAGCATTTTTCTTCTTATGTTCAAGATAACTGCATCCAAGTTTGTTTAATAAAAGGTTTAGCATAATTCCCTGCATTTACTCATAACACTTGTTAACTGATTGCCCTGTTTAAATAAAGCAATCAAGAGTTCATTCATGAAAAAATAGGAGCTTGTATTTCTGATTAGCAAAATCAGCTGAGCAATTGTCACTGTTACACTGATACTTCTGATTTCATACTTCTCATTTTGAATGGTCTAAGTTCACATGAGTACAAGGTATTCTACAATGTTTGTTTCTTTGACAAGGATAATCTGATGAAACAAGTTTATTTTTTTCAAGGCCCCCCTTCATCAGACAAAACAATTTAGGAAGCCCCCCTCCTTGTTGTGATTTTTTTCGAGGCCCCCCCTAACTTTCTTCCAATTCCCCCTGACCCATAATTAATGAATGGTCCCTAAAAGGTAACATAAAAACCATTTGAGCTGAAGTAAAAAGTAATTGTTGCTTATTTGAAAGGCTTTCCAAAGTAAAGAAGAATGGCGTTTCCTTTTGGGAATATCTTTTTTCGCTTTAGAGATATCTACGTTGTATTATGCAAAGGAGGAAAATGATGACGTCATAGGTGGTTCCACACAAACAGTACAACACTCGTCGTTTAGTTAACCTGAAGATCGTTTTTCAAAGCACTCGCTGGATAAAATCTCTCCTTCATTACAAGGACCGTATTAACCGTTCACAACAATCCAGAGTTATTTACAGAGCAAATTGCTGGGACTGTAATGGTTTTTACATTGGTAAAACTAAACGACGGCTTCACGATAGAAAAACCGAACATTTTGAGGCCCTCGCTAAAAATGAGAATACTTCAGCCATTGCTGACCACGTCAAGGCCACTGGACATAACATCAAGTAGGATCCTTTTGATATTTTAGCGAATGGCAAAACAGACTATCATTGTAAAATAAAAGAGACCTTATTTATTCAAGAACTTGAGCCAGCTTTCAACGTCAACGTCGGAAGTGAAAAGCTGATGCTTTATTAATCTGTTCTAGTTTTATAGTTTACTGTTAAGTATTTGCTTAATCTACAACCTTGGTCACAAGGGTTGGAAATTTCCTTTTTTTTCGCATTTTGCCCTTCCCCACCCCGTGCAATGTTGACAAAACACTTTGATCTAACGCAAGTTTGCATTTGACTATTTTCCAACATTGAAGGGGGAATGGGGGTACTGACACTTATGCAATAGGTATAACGGTTAGTTCATGTTTTTGCCATTTTCCAACACAATTTGTCCAAGGTTGTCTGAGTTTTCATATATTTTAAATGCAAAAAACTTACACAGAAATTTACAAATTCGAACCAAACGTGGCACAAGCACTATTTATCACTTGCTCAATAAAATGAGAGCGAATGTCTGGTTACGGCCTAATTCCCTAACTTGATTCGCTGCTTTCATTTTCCCTCAAAATTGAGGTTTTTAGCATTTCTACCTCATGTAACAAGCAACAGATATATCTCAGCTAAAAATATCTCAAGAAAGGCCCATTTTTCCTCCAAAAGGTTGTACGTAGGTAAAAAGTAGTTTAAGATCTTTGAAAGTGTGTTCCTATGAGCTATTGTCATTCCAGACACACCTTTTAGGGCCAGGAGACATGGTTTACATCGGTTTTCGAACGGTTTACAAACGGTTTACAAGTGGTTTTGACGCCACTGTGACGTCATAGATATGGTTAGAAAAAAATTGTTTAAGGAATTAGAATCGGGATACAAAACTGTATAAGAAGACATCTTTTGCTATATTTAAAACTTGTCAGCCACGAATTTCCAACGGTTTACAAATGCTTAACCTGGAATATAAAAGAAATCTTCTCTTTTCTTTTCTTTATAAAGCAGTTGTAAACTGTTGTAAACCGTGCAATTTATGTTGCAATCAGCGAGAATCTTTGTAATTTTATGTTATTTTGTGTGCTTAGGTGAGTGCCGCCATCAAAATGATCCACAAACCGAGCTGTGACGTCATTTTGACGTCCTTCTCAGTGATAATCCGTTTGAAAACCGTCACACAATATTGTAACGCGTCGGTAAAACGGTTCAAATTTGTGCCTCTCATCGGATTTGGGAAAGAAAACAAAGATAAACATGTGCTCGTTGTGTTTTGGCAAGAATTGCGATAAAAAAAATGGCGATTAATTTCAAAAAGCCAGCATATCGTACAGTATATGCCACACTAATGCTGCTCCATGAAATTGACCGACGTTACTGTGACGTCACCCGTTGATCACATCATCTCCATTTAACCCCTAATTCATATTTAGCTTCAGGCTGTTACAGAAGCCAAATAGCGCTGTGATTAGTCAAGTAAAAAACGTTGACAGAGTTACGCGCTCACAGACAACCTTGTCACAAGGGTTGGAAATTTCCTTTTTTTTCGCATTTTGCCCCTCCCTACCCCCGTGCAATGTTGACAAAACACTTTGATCTAACGCAAGTTTGCATTTGACTATTTTCCAACATTGAAGGGGGGAATGGGGGTGCTGACACTTATGCAATAGGTATAACGGTTATGAGTTCATGTTTTTGCCATTTTCCAACACAATTTGTCCAAGGTTGTAGGTTGCAGTCCCCTCACCTTATATAAATAAGCTGTTTTAGATTTTAACGGTATACTTCTGAAAATGTATGAAGAGTACATGCGAAACGTCAAAGTCATAATCAAAATGTGCAGGTTTAATATGTTTATCACTGCTGTTTGTGTGTTATTTTTGATAAAATATGGTTATTTAGGTGACTTTTGGTAATCTCAGTGCGCAACAAATAAGCTCGATTAGTTTTCAATGCAGCGCGTTATATCACAACAGACTTTGACTTCTTTGATTGTTTATTCATCTATGGTCCCAGAAAAAATGTCTTCAAGTACCCTGCATTTTTTATCCTTTAACGAAAACATAATTTGGACATGACGCTGTTTGGCCCGTTATGTCTCCCCTGTAGAATTTATGTCATTTGCCAAAAAAGTAGCCGTAGATTTCTGCTATTTTTTTTAGTTATTAAGGATACTGTTCTCATTGAAAATTTGAATAAATAATATCGGTCACCGTGCTCGCTTAACAGAAAACCAGCATTTATTTCTCTTTTACGATAACTACGGAAATCCTCGCGCGCTCATTAGCTAATTTTTATTGTCAATAAGACGGACAGACACATGAAATTATTAGAGTGGACAGTTTGACAAATTGTTACCGTAAAAAAATAGCCATTTTCCAGGCGTTCAGATTACTCAGGGCGCAGCGCAGAATACAGCGCGCGAAAACAATAAAAAGAAGCGCGGTGAGAGGCCTCTCGCCGCATTTTTTTTATGTTTTCGCGCGCTGTTTTCTGCGCTTGTGCCCTGACTAACTGAACGCCTGGAAGAGCTACGTAAAAAAAACAAATTGATGTCCAGTTTTTAATGCGTCTGTCCTGTTATTGACCAATGAATTTCGTGATAACAATGTCAAAGTAGTTGGATCCACAGCTACTTTGACAATGTTATGACGAAATTCATGATCAATAACAAGGACAGACGCATGAAAAACTGACGTCAATTTGTTAAGTCGAGCTTAGCCTGAGGGAAATCTTGTTATGTATGTACACGCGCTCGATCATGCGCTCCATTTGCGCGCGAAAATCGTGAAAATCGCGAAAATCGTGCGCAAGTAAGGGATGCGCAATACAGTATTGAGGAATCACCTTATGAAAACTTACTTGTTCTTCTTTTTTCCAAATTGCGCGTAAGGACGTTCGCGACCCAAAAGTTCCCAGGTACAGATTTTTTTAAAACTTTGACTGCAGGTAGAATTTTTGATCTAACAGATCCAGTTGCTAGAATTTCAAGAAATTTGGCAACAAAATAGTTCAGAAACCACCTGAATGATCTATCATGAAAATTCTGAATTTTGACATAGGGAATTTTTAATAATACAGACTAACAATTTACGGCGAATTACGAAATCGTCCTTTGTCAAAATTGTATTAGAACAGTGTTTGACAAAAGGGATTTAATGTCAATTCGTAGTGGGCAAACTATAAAAACAATATCACGACTGAATTTTTTTAAATGAACGAAAACCCATTTTTTTAGCCTTAATTTTAACCAGCCCCGTTGCCATGGCAACAGCACACACCCTAGCCAAAATGCGAGAATAAATACTTCTGTTGTTAACCTTGAGTCTTGCAAAAAAACGGGCGCCAACACATAAATAGTTTTAAAGTAATGGTGAATTAGGCATAGGCACTTGAAAACTGTGTTTGGCCACCTTAAGGTAAATCCTTAGTATTGCATTACGCATCATTACTGCGCACGATTTTCGCGTCCTTGGCACGCCCACATGAGCGCTCTGCCACGTACAAAACGTAAGAGATTTCCCTCGAACTAAGCTCGATAGCGAAATAAATTCTCCTTTTCTCTTAAACGAGCACGGTGACCCCCGATTTGTTTTAAGGTATTTGCTAAGAATAGTCCAATAAAGAACATATTTGAAGAAGAAAAAAAGTTTGATAGTGGAACACGATTTTTTTTTGTTTGGAAAATATTCCCAACTGGGTGTATACACCCTATGCAAAATGAAAAGGGACTGGAAGCGACACGCGCGAAAACGAGGCTAGTTGGGCCTTGTTCTGTTTACTCGTGTAAAAATGACTGCTGAGCAAACTGTAAGTGCTAGCCGTCTTTTGGAGGGCGATATACCGGGAGCATCTCTTCAAGGACGAAATCCTACAACACTCACCACGGATGAGCTTCGCTTTTGGTTAAAATGTCGTGGCGACCCGGCAAAAGGATTAAAAACAAAGGCACAGTTAGCAAAAAGGCAAGTAAGTTTTATATCGATGTATTTCTCAGTAGTCGCAATAATAAGAAGGGCTTTTTGCTACTGTACTTGGTTAAAGAATTAGATATTAAACATGTCTTATTTCAAGTAGAGATCAGGAGATTTAATCTTTACTTCCGTCGCTTACCTGTTTCTGCACAATTAACTGGTGTGCTAATTTTTCCGTAGAGTACTTGAATATGTGGCCTCTGGTCGTGATAAAGATGTTGTGGATCCGGACGAGAACCTTATTTACACGCGTCGAAAGCAGAGACAAGAAAAATTACAAACTCGAAATGATCCGTTGCTAAAGGAAAGTCCTGTAAGGTTTCCATCGACTGGGTGGTCAACAAGTTTACAACGAATGCCATTGTTTACGAAGGCAGAAATGGATTTGCATGTCTCTCAGTCTGGGAAAACCATTGACCGAAGTAAACAGAGCCATACAGTTCCAACAAGTATGAGAAAAGCCAAGACGTTCCTTGAAGACGAATACCTGAAGGACGTAGTTGCTGCTAGTGATAATGAATATTTCTTCTTTCAATGTTT
>JAHPZR010053781.1:12500-17500 GCA_019787425.1 Platygyra sinensis | reverse complement strand
ATCGTCATAAATGCTGATCTTAAATCTTAAATTGTGAAATCCCTCAGTTGCCACTTCTCTTAGATACCAAATAGCGAACAATGTACCTGAATATACATGAACTTCTGCGGGAAAGTTATTTTTCATTTTGAACAAAAAGCGAATTGTTTTAGCCTTGGGCTTCTCTCAGGTCTTCCGCGTAATATGAACCTAAAGCCAAGTGACTGATCATGATTCATGGAAATCTCTTACTCCATGTAAACATTACCAATAAATAACACTTGACTTTATCAAGACTTTCTATTAGTCAGCGCCGTAGCTAGTAACTGGCCAACTGAGGCACTTGCCTCGGTCATTTCTTTGGCTTTTGTTGTTTATAGTACCTAATACCTAGGAAGAGAACTCAACCATGGACTGATTGCCTCAGTCATAAGTTATTCATAGACATTGCCTCAGTCAAAATTTTTTTCTGGCTACGGCCCTGTTAGTAATATCTTTTTTTACACGAACTGTTATAACACTGTTCGCAGCAAGGTTCAAGGCTACACAGAATGTGTCACTAGCAACATTTTGCCATAAAGGACATCTGTCAAGGTTCGTCATCAATCCTGTTATCAATGAGCCCCTCCCATGATCCCTTAATTTTTTTGGACTTTATCTCTTGGTTCCTATTAATAAAATCCATTCTTCCCAAAAATGGTTTTAGCTCATGTTCCCTTGATCCCGAAAATCTTTGCGCTGTTCCCTTGATCCCCAAAAATCTTTATCATTGTTCCCCATATTTGTCTGCTTTTTTTACCTTTCTATTTATAGTAAAAAAATCGCTTTCAAACCGCTTCTTTCTTCTCCTTGGAATGCTCTCATGCTGTACTTCATCGACTGCCGTTTCATTCATCTCAACTGACTCAGCTGCCTCTGCGACAGTACATGACAACTTCATTGGTTTGGTGCAGCACATCAAGGAGTAGGATAAGATCATCTTCTTCAAGCTCTAAGGTATCTTCACGGTAGTTATAGCAGGTTAGGACATAAACAATGGTGCTTCCATCGACGTATCTCTCTGCATCTCCCTCGAACAGCACTGGATTGAAAGGATCTTGAATAAACACTTTGCAGGAGCCCATCACACTGCACTTTGGCTTTCAGCATCTTCATGCCAACACTCACATTCACTTGCAGACAGGCCATTATGAACAATTGACGAGTATCAATGGAATCAGCTTTAACACAGACAATTTGGCACTGGGACTGCTGCTGCTTCACTCAGCACTGTGAAAACTTTGAGGCTGTACATTCAGAAAGTCAGCTGCATACAAATTTTGGGCAGAGTTCCCGAATTGTCCTTTCTTGTCATGTTTCGCACTGTTTTCTGGGGTCACTCTGGCCATATATTGCTCTCCATTTCCTCATTTCACTCACCTGCTTTTCAGTTAGTTTGTGTGGCTTTGGAGGGCATAACTTGGGTAAATCATTGTAATATGTGGTAGTGAAAACCTGTGGGTAATAGGACTTGGGAGCTGTGAAGCAAGATCCCCTGTTCCCTAAAACTGAATAAATGCTCCAGTTCCCTTGTTCCCTAAAACCCCTGGGAGGGGCTCATCAATCATATTTATCTGTGATATGATATATTACATTATATTACATCTGATAAGTTTGCCAGTAAACCAGTACTAGTGTTTAGCATCAAGAGAGTGTGAGCGGCAAGGGAGTTAATCTGTAAGGTAGGTCCCATTTTTAAAATAATCCCTCTAAAGATATTTTTAGGCATTGTATACAGTCCTCAAGCGAATAGCAATAACAAGAGTTATGTGAATGTTTTCGTGGAGGATAAAAATGTGTGTAAGGACGCTTTAGTGATCGTATTTTCAATTTTTTCTCGATGTTTGGATATGTGGTAAAACACGATTCTTCGTGTCTGAAACATTACACAGGACACACAGGACCGACCACTGGAGTGTTCTAGTATCTAATTTTGTGGAAAGTCACGTGTGTACGGTGTTTCAAATCGTTTTTTTTTTTCTGAAAACTTCTTCAGTGACATTTATCCACTACGGAAAACAATTAGGGTCCGGTAACAAATTTTTGATTTATCCCTTGGTCTTTAGTCATTTTAGAGAAAAATTGTCATACTTGTATCACTTGAAACAAGTCCATTACATTTTGTCATGGTCACTGAACTTTGACACCTTTGTTCAAATTATACTGTGATGTCTCCATACACGCAGTTCTTTGGTTTTGGATTGCATAATATTAATGATAGTCTTCTGAAATCATATTTTGTGGTATGAAAACAAGTTTAGTATCATTCGATGGTTTAAGTTGTTTGTGGTAATTTTTGCTAGGTTACAAAACACAGCTTCACACTAAATACATTCTACTTACCAAAATGTTGTTCTTTTTCTTCTTGTTCTTGTTGTTGTCGTGGTGGTGATAAAGCCCCACAGTGAGCGACGGCGCCCTTCAGGCCAGGGAAATCTAGGACAGTTCAAACGGATTTCAACGCATTTTAAAATAAGTTGAGAACAAGGAAAACATCAAAAAGTGTTAAAGGACCCCATTTGGAACTCGATTAGCTTTCAGGGACGCTCCTGCCAAAATTTTCGAGTCGATAGATTTTTTAAAATTTTTACTGCAGTCAGATAATGAGTTACTTGTGTCAGAAATGCAATAAAATTGGGGGACGCCGACTTGGTTTTAGAGATAAAGCGTGTTGAAAACTACCCTGATTTTGAAAAATTCGCGCACGTAATTCAGCATGGTCTACGGGGTTTATAGCTGAAAATATCGGTGAGTAAATGGAAGCAAACGATCTTAGTCAGATTTTGTGGTGGTTGGTCTGTTGCGTAAATAATTCCAAATGTTGCCAACGTTTTTAGATAGATAGATGGTCTTTATTTTAAAACGATGAGTATTAAAGCTACATGTGCTTGTGGGGTCGTTTGCAATTAACTAATTAACAAAACGTTTGAACTAAATTAGCGCTTACAAATATGAAATTATGAATATAAATTTAATTATATACAAAGTCATCTTTTCTAAAATTACAAGTAGATGCAAACGTTATCTTAAAATTGGCTTGAGATTTAAGCTTTAGCCTGAGATCACGATAAGAAATGTTTTTTGTCAGGGCACCACAATTGTTGGTCACTGCATTCCACAGGACTAAGCCTCTAAACGCGACAGAGTCTTTCATGTAACACGTGTTGAAGCGTGGAACAATTAAAGAAGCACAAGTCCGGGTTGAATAGTTTGTGGCCCGTTTCTTAGAAATCTGGTCGATTAATGTGACAGGTAACCTATCGTGGAAAGCTTTATGAAGACAGGTAAAAATGGCTAATTTATAATGAACAAACAGAGTCGGCCATTGGGCCCGTTGTAGGACATCAGCAGATGCCATGTCTTTCGGCAAATGAAAAATGAGTCTCGCAGCCCTGCAGTGAAGTCTTTCCAGGGACTGAAATAAGTCGGAATTACAGCAAGATCCCCACAGTTTAAGACCATAGGTCACTGAAGGCAAGATGACCTTAAAGTAGAGATCCTGACGAACGTTTCTAGGGAGAAATCTCGACTTCTTAAGTAATCCTACAATCGTGGACAAAATTCCTTGGGACACTTGTGTAATTGCATTAATTTTCTGTGTTTTTAAAACGGAGCTTTAAAAAAAGCACTGTTTTCCCTTTCAAAAGGCGTTGCTTCCTCCCCCCCCCCCCCTCCGCCCCCATACAATGTTGAAAATCTAGAGAAATAGAGCGTGTACACTTGTCCAACATTGTAGGGGGGGAGGGGGGGTTGAGGGTCTGAACAAGTGTAGATGAATTCGCGCCTGACTGTTTTTGTTTGGCGCGTGTGAAAAAGCGCCACAAATGTAAATTTGTCCCAAGACTTTTGTCCATGATTGTCTGGATTTAAGTAAAAATATAAAATGTCATTTTTCAGTGGTTTTCTACACTCTAAACGTGTTTTTTCTAGACTCTGCGAATAGATCGTTATACAATGACTGCTTCTGAGCTATTTCGTGGTTTATTAACGCATTTTGTTTTCTTTTTCAATTTTTCTCCACGCGAGGTGTAAATCGGAATTTTCAGTGTTCTATCTCAGAATGGCGCGTGCGGTATTTGAAGGGACAAACATGGCTAACGCTAAAAGCAGCAACGGACATTATAGATCACGGTGTAAAGACAAGAATTTCTGTCGAACAGCGAGCAAAAGCCTTAGTTTTTAAGAAAAACAGAAGGTCTTCACCCCTGGAAATCGCGCGGAAATGTCAAATCTCGAAGTCAACTGTAGCATGAATATGTGATGCATGCAGGCAGCGAGCGTGCATCACAAACACTACTTTCACCCAAAAGGTACCGAACCAAGCATTTGAAAGTTGTTTCCAGCCATTGGGAGTCATTTCCCTTTATTTGTTTACGAATTGACATTGTGTGACATTTTTTGATGTCATGCGCAATGAGGTGGTCCCTTTTTATTTGCATAACTCAACGATTCTCAGCCACGGTACTCACTTTAAAACCTTAAAATCTGCCTAACTATTTCCAAAAGCTCACATTTAAGACGTGTTGAAGTCAACTGTATTTGGAAATCGATCTTCCACAACTTTATTGCTGGGAAAAAACTTAATTTGAGCTCTGCAAACACGGTTCTCATTCTTCATTGTTAAGAATTGTTTTAAAGTTAACTCTTCTACACTGGATTTAGTGAGAACCGTTGCATTCACTGCCAGCGTGCTGTGACATGACTTTTGTGAACTTATTTCCAAAAAGGACCATAACTGTCGTGTAGAAAATATATTTTGGCTGGCATTCTTAGTCGATACTTTGAGGAAATTGAATTAACACTGTCTTTCTTCGCCACTGAGTACTGCGCGATGACCAGTGAACGCTGACGTCACTACCCGAAAAGTAAAGCGCCTCACTATATTTGTACTCACTGAAACAAGCTGTAATAACTGTTAAGGTGATCACTAAGATTGGCTTAAATACCAGATTTGTTGTTTAAATATTGAAGTATCTGAAGAA
>JAHPZR010053781.1:0-2500 GCA_019787425.1 Platygyra sinensis | reverse complement strand
ATCATGAAATAAGTTATTTGCCGGCTTAGGGTCGGTCCGTATAGTGAAAAACTGTGACCTCGGGCTTGAAAATGCTGCCCTCGGCCTGCGGTCTCGGGCAGCATTTTCAAGACCTCAGTCACAGTTTTTCACTATACGGACCTCCCAGCCGGCAAATAACATATATGTATCTTTCAAAATATTGGTCCTTCCACCGTTTTTTGAAGACTAATATAGAGGATGATAATGCTTCATTATCATCAATAGTGTTAGCAATATTTTGCCATAAAGAACCTCTGTCAAAGTTCATTATCAAGCCTGTTATCAATCATATTTATCTGTAATATGATATGTTATATCTGATAAGTTTGCCAGCAAACCAGTAGTAGTGTTTAGAGTCAAGAGAGTATAAGCGAAAAGGGAGTTCATCCTTCATTTCGGTCTCATTTCTAAAATAATCCCTCTAAAGATATTTTTAGGCATTGTATCCAGTCCTCAAGCGGATAACGATAGCACGAGAGTTGAGTGAATGTTTTCGTGGAGGATAAAAATGTGTTTAAGGACGCTTTAGCTGTCTACGTGAGTAAAAATCGAGTCTTAAGATTGGTTGCTTCTTGACCCTCGGGGATTCCTGAAGCCGGAACTGATCTAAAAATAGCTGATCGTATTTTCAATTCTCCGCTAGATGTATGGATATGTGTTGAAACACGACCCTTCGCGTTTGCATGAAACATTACATAGGAGCGCCATGGTTTTAATTCTATTTGCAAGAGAGGCAAATGAATCTGAGTGGAAAATATTAAATCTCTACTAATACTGAGAAAGATAGAAAACAAAATAAATAAGTAAATATGGAAATGTACTAATAAAAACGCAATAATTTACCTTTCTTTACAGTCCTTATGAGATCTTTAACTCAAATACCCTTGTCCCGAAACTCACATTGAAGTCAAGAAACAGAAAAGCAAAAAGTCTAAAACATCTTAAGCTAGAATAAACTACAAAATTATTACGCGATCATGATTTGTGTTAGCTAAACCTTGTGGAATAAAGGAAACTGGATTACACCTTCAACTAAACTTGTTCGGCTATACGTGATCCATTAAAGGAGGGGAAATAAGTAGCTTACCAGCTGCTTTCCGTGGACCTTGTGCCCAAAGACGATAGTCTTCCCATTCATCTGTTAATTTTAAAAGTAAAAGAGGATTCAGTGCATGAACGTAAACGCAATTGAAAAAGGTAAATTCAGTGTTTTAAGTGTCATTGTCAGAGAAAACCGGGCAGAACCTAAAGATCGAGGTCGGCCGTTTACCTTCATCTTTTCACAGTATAAAAGCTATCCCAAAAGATAAACAACCATGGCATTTGCCGAGGTAGGCGTTCGTTTTTCTTCGAGATATCACCACATCATGATTTTGGCCTCTCAAGCGGTCTCAAATGGCCGACTTCAATTTTGGGAAATTTTAGGTGAGCCTAAAATATACTTCGTACATATTCCAGAAACTCTTATTTTCGTGTGATGATATTTGGCCCGTTATTAGTCGATTGAGATATAAGTAGTCATAGAGGGTCAGAATTAAGCCCCGTTACTGCCTTCCCCTGCCTTCCCTGCCTTCCCTGCCTTCCTGCATATTAATAAAGTGCCTTCCTCCATACAAATGAGGTGCCTTCCCCATACAAATGAGGTGCCTTCCTCCATACTAATAAGCGTCACTCTTTTACAATACAAACAATAAGGTTGCCTAAGCTTGCCTGCTAATAGTGAATCCTGATTGGACAAAATCTCTTATGTGTTAAAATTATAAGCGCGCATTTTAACGAAAGCGCTATCGTTCTTATAATCGCTTTGCTGCGCAAGTCTATCTCCGAGACTTTCAGTTTATTCGAAACGTTTATCATGAAGATGTTTTTTTTTTCACTAGCGGCCATGTTTTTTAAACTGCTTTGAGCACTTGTTTAACTGTCCGTGATTCGGAAACGCTGACAACCACAAATGTTTGAAAGCGTAATAGGGTTCTCTAGCTTTCTCACTTTGAAACCGTTTTCCGATTTTTGAAACCGGGATCATTTAACCTCGATTGGTTTAGGTAGAATCTATCATGCTTTTATTCTCAGCTTTGCTGACGAGAGAGAATTAAATTCTTAGCTAAGAGCTCGAGTTTTCCGCTCCGTTAGTCACGCACTGAACTCCACTCCCGTGATTCGGAAACGCTGACAACCACAAATGTTTGAAAGCGTAATAGGGTTCTCTAGCTTTCTCACTTTGAAACCGTTTTCCGATTTTTGAAACCGGGATCATTTAACCTCGATTGGTTTAGGTAGAATCTATCATGCTTTTATTCTCAGCTTTGCTGACGAGAGAGAATTAAATTCTTAGCTAAGAGCTCGAGTTTTCCGCTCCGTTAGTCACGCACTGAACTCCACTCCCTAGATTTGCATACTGACAAAACTCGAACGGAGAAACGCATGGGACAGCTCTATCATTGAAATGACAACAATAGCACTTCGGAGCGCTAATTAA
>JAHPZR010053780.1:0-5000 GCA_019787425.1 Platygyra sinensis | reverse complement strand
AGCAGCTCCTAGAAAAGATTCGTTTGATTCCCATGATAAGTGCAGAAATCGGTCGAGAAACGACAGCCTAATCTCCATTCGCAACGAAAATGTGTCCGCCATTGCTCCGACTGAGACGACATATGATTGGTCGAGTAATGTCACGTGAACCGTGTTCTACACTGCCTGCTATTAACCCTAAAGTGTTATCCTTCGAAGTCAGGGTTTGTGAAGAGATTTTTGTTCGGCCCGTTCAGCATAATCAGAGATTTTATAAAGGTCGTTTCATTAACGATTCAAACGAATATAAATTTACATATGTTTCAAGCTCAAGTTCTAGCGAACAAAACACATTTTTCACGAGCGCTGGGTTTTAATTCCATGTGACAGAGGTCTGCATCCGGTATCCAATGTGACAAACTGTTGTGATTGACACATTTTTCGCATTCTGATCGTTCTTAGTGGAGGAACAAAATTTCATCTTCCGGTTTCAGTGTCCCTGTTATAAACGTGGCGCGCACGCGTAATACGGAATCCGCTGGTCACTGTCAAGATTAGGGTTGCGCGCCTCTCTTGGGCCCGCAATCACTCGGGCGACTGGGGACGAGGCAGAAGGGCTTCCATTAAGGCCACTTGCACTAAGAGGTCATGTGACATCGTTTTTGTAAACATAGGCACGCAAGGCGTGCAGGAGTTATTTTTTTGTTAACTGAAAGGTTTCGGAGATAGCAGGATTAAATCGATGACATGTAAAATGTTTTACTAAACAAACTACAGTAATCTGACACGTCTCCAAATTAATATTGATATCATCTTATTTTCTATCAGGCAATTTGATTCGTTCTTTGATACTACCCACACCGTGATTGGTGTGACATGCGCACATGCATTTCTGCGACATGAAAAACAAAGTGTCAAGTTACCATTTGTAACTAAGAATAGCAAGCATCTCGTGAAAACAGGTGCTGACGATTTGTTAGCTCTAATTGAATTTAGTCCCTTGCGAAAAACTTAAGTGTCAAATTACAGTTTGTAACTAGAAAATAAAAATATCTCGTTATATTTGCATGCAACAAGAACAAAACAATCGTTACCTACCTACACTATTGTAAACGTTAGAACTGTCTCAAATTTCAATAGTCTCGTCTCCTCTAAAACGTGTCCTACGAACTAAAAGCGACAATTCGTGACCTCTAATTGAATTTACTCTTTGTGAAAAACAATAGCATCAAGTTCCCCTTTGTAACAAGAGGCCATAACTTGTTGGCTCTAATTGAATTCACTCCCATGTGAAAAACAAGTGTCAAGTTACCATTTGTAACTAAAAATAGCAATATCTCGCTTTGTTTGTTCAAACATTTCATGGGAACAAAGGGGTCACGATTCGTCAGCTCTAATTAAATTCCCTCCCTTGTGAAAAACAGAAGTGTCAAGTTACTATTTCTAACTAAAAATAGCAAACATCTCGGGGAAACAAGTGCTCACGATTCATCACCTCTAATTGAATTTACTCTCTTATGAAAAACAAGGGTGTCAAATTACCCTTTGTAACTAAAAATAAAAAGATCTCGTTACATTTGCATACAAGAAAAAAAAACAATTGTCGCTTCCACTTATTTTGTAAACGTTAAAACTGTTTCAAATCTAAATATGTCTTTTGAACTAGAAGCGACGATTCGTGACCTCTAATTGAATTTACTCGTTGTGAAAAACAAGAAGTATCAAGTTACCCTTTGTAACCTGAAATAAATTATTCAATCACCAAAGTCCTTGTACTTCATACAACCATAGAACTCTCAAGACTTCATATACCTCACTAAGTTATCTTAAACAATAAATTTTATTTTTCTTCTACTACAAATCGTGCTGGCTATTAATGTGATAAAGCCAAAACCCTGATAACATTGACGAGAAATGACTAAGTTTCACTTATTACGTATCTTCTCATCCCAGTAGTAAACAAAAACCATTATAAATGTAAAATCGTCACAGAATTTCTTTTTGTTCTGTTGACGAAATTAATCGTAGTCTCTTCACTTTCTCCTAAAAGCTTAACAAACACGACTAGTGGTTTGAAAATAGCACACGACATTTTTTAACCGAGCTAGGGATGATTCCAACGATACTCGGTCACAAAAGCGTTCTTTGCACTAAAAGGAAAAACTGATATTACCTGAAATATAACTGCTATCGCCCGTTACGAGGAGTGTGGTATCGGACGCATGAATGCTGAACTCGAGAACGGATTGTATCATGCTGACAGTGCTAGAGCGCATGGGTCTTACATGTTGTGTTCTACCACAGGGAAAAGCACTTAACGTTCAAGTGTAATTGTGTATGAAATGTATCGTTTTACTAAAATATAGTTAACACTAATGCTAATCAGTCTGCGCATGCGCTTCGAGTAAATTGTTGTTCTTAAGAGCGGAATAGTACCACAAGGCTAACAGGAGAATATTGGAACCATATATAGGTTTCTGATGTAACGAAAGAAGTTATGTAAGTAAGGTATGTTTTACCTAGCAATCAAAGGTACCTACCCCACCCGCTCAAAATAAGGCTAATTAATTAATTGGAATTAATTAATTAAACAAACATTAAAGTTTACACCTTATTGACTTAGTGCCATAGTGCTTTACCGGCGTCAACCCCAAACCATCCCAATAGTGCACTCTGCACTAAAACATAGGCACGCAAGGCGTGCAAGAGTTATTTTTTGTGAACTGAAAGGTTTCAGAGATAGCAGAATTCTGAATCGATGACATGTAAAATGTTTTACTAAACAAACTACAGTAACCTGACACGTCTCCAAATTACTATAGATATCATCTTATTTTCTAACAGGCAATTTGATTCGTTCTTTGTTACAACCCACACTGTGATTTGTGTGACATGCGCACATGCATAACTCCCCATCACTCACCGATCTCATAGCCCTTTCAACCCCAAGAGGAATTTTTGCTCAAAAATACTCAAGCCGTTAAGAGAACTTTTCGCATTTTATACGAGTCGTAAGTTTACCCTTTTTACAAAACAACACTACTTCACCGAAAATAGAAAGAAAGAGAAAAAAAAACTTTCTGATACATTGAAAGTCTGATTTTGCACTTTAAGTTGACGCCACGCAGTCTTAAAAAAATATCGAACTGAAATGAATGTCATCAAATAAAGCTATAAACTGCTACTGCAGAGACGTAAAAACAGTTTAGAAATGAAAGCTTCTTTTTTGTTTAATATCCTGGAAACAAAAGCCGACAATTTGTAAGCTCCCATTGAATTTATTCCCATAGCAAAAATAGAAGTGTCAAGTTACCATTTATAACTAAAAATAGCAAACATCTCGTGCGAACTATTTTAATTCTCCGACACGAAAAACAAAAGTGTCAAGTTACCATTTGTAACTAAAAATAGCAAGCATCTCGTGGGAACAGGTGCTGACGATTGGTTAGCTCTAACTGAATTTACTCCTTGTGAAAAACAAAAGTGTCAAATGACTGTTTGTAACTAAAAAAATAAAAATATCTGTCTATATTTGCATGCAACAAGAACAAAACAATCGTTACCTGTACCTATTGTAAACGTTCGAACTCTTTCGAATTAAAATAGTCTTGTCTCCCCTAAAACATTTCCTAAGAACTAGAAGCAACGATGCGTGACGTCTAATTGAATTTACTCCTTGTGAAAAACAAAAATATCAAGTTACCTTTGTAACTAAAAATAACATCTCGTTCATTTGCATACAACTAGCTCACGCACTGTTTCAAACCTCAAGGCTCATCTCGTCCATAACTAAAATCCTCAACCTAACCCACCGAATTTGCCGAATGAAAAAACCCAATATATGAATACTTTCCTCCTCTTTTATAGAAGAATAAATATGGCCGTTCTGAACTGTATCGGGATCAAATCTTCTCATATACCATTTACCTTTAAAACAAGAAATTTGATTGGCTGTTTATAGTAGACCCGATCTGATTGGTGTGACATACATACATCTCTCACTCACTCACTCACTCACTGATCCATTGACCCGTCCACAACATACTTGACGCGTCGACTAAGAGGTATTTTTTTTTACAAAAAAAATAACTCAAAAATCAAGTTTTGGTCACGTGATCAGCTATAGATTTTCTCATTTTAAGCAAATGGTGGCGGGTTTGAAAAACCAAATCACTATTATTTTGTTTAAGAGATGACCCAGTAATAGTGTTTCGAAGGCAAAATCATGTAACTTTCATTTTTTGAGTTGTTTTTTTTGAGTATTTTTTTGTAAAAAAAAAATACCTCTTAGTCGGCGCGTCAAGTATGTTGTGTACGGGTCAATGGATCAGTGAGTGAGTGATTGAGTGAGTGAGTGAGAGATGTATGTATGTCACACCAATCAGATCGGGTCTACTATAAACAGCCAATCAAATTTCTTGTTTTAAAGGTAAATGGTGTATGAGAAGATTTGATCCCGATACAGTCAAAACGGCCATATTTATTCTTTTATAAAACAGGAGGAAGTATTCATATATTGGGTTTACTCAGGAGCCTGATTATGGCTCCTGGTTTACTTCGGCATTTTCGGTGGGTTAGGTTGAGGATTTTAGTTATGGACGAGATGAGCCTTGAGCGTTTGAAACAGTGCGTGAGCTAGTTGTATGCAAATGAACGAGATGTTATTTTAGTTACAAAGGTAACTTGATATTTTTGTTTGTCACAAGGAGTAAATTCAATTAGACGTCACGCATCGTTGCGTTCTAGTTCTTAGGAAGTGTTTTAGGGGAGACGAGACTATTTTGATTTGAAATAGTTTCGAACGTTTACAATAAGTACAGGTAACGATTGTTTTGTTCTTGTTGCATGCAAATATAGAGAGATATTTTTAGTTTTCACTTACAAACGGTAAGTTGACACTTTTGCTTTTCACAAGGGAGTAAATTCAATTAGAGCTAACAAATCGTCAGCACCTGTTCCCACGAGATGCTTGCTATTTTTAGTTACAAACCGGTAACTTGACACTTTTGTTTTTCGCGTCG
>JAHPZR010053779.1:10000-13725 GCA_019787425.1 Platygyra sinensis | reverse complement strand
GTTCTATGCTTGTTTTGCCGGTGCAACAGATATTCCACGGTCGTTGCGGGTGAGAGGGTCAATTGGAAGCTATATTCAGCCCACCCTTCCGGATAATTCTGTTAAACAATAGAACTGTCAGAATTTTAAGAGCAGAAGTTTATTCTCTGCTCGTAAGGCGCTATATTAACATTTTGCAGTCATCTGAGCGTGGATGGTCGCCTGGCGGTAAGAATTCAGAAAAACAGAAAAACAATTCGCGACATTAACGTAGACTGGTCGACCCTGGTCGATAGAAGCTAGTGTTCACGGCGACTGAAACAAAGGTAGGTAGCAACATGGTAAACATCACGCATTGAATCAAATATTCTGAATTCGAGCGGTAAAGTAGAGTTTTGTTATGATTCATAGTCAACGATCACTGTTACAATTGATTACATGATGCTGAAAAATTTACCCTGGTGCCTTTTCAATGATATCACATTGGAATGAGTAGCCACTGACGAACAGAAATTTACCTTACCGTGCCTGAGAGACTCGGTGAGCTTTTACGCTTTTCCAGCTCGTTCGTTTCCCTGAACTCGATAATGAAAACGCTGTTCTCACGCTCGGGTACCGTTTATGTTCGTTCCTCTGGTACAAACCCTGGGCATGTTATTCAGAGGTGATTGATGCTTTTAAAATGTAAATACCACAGTAGGTTTATATTGGCTAGTGTTAGTACAGTGCTCCAGTTCCTATCAAGTCACGCACGATACTAGACTTGATCTCCCCGGAGAGGGCGTAAATCGAGCCCAGCACAACACGCGGTGATATGGTTTAAAGTAAGTTCGTGGAATTTAAAGTACCTAAAACATCACCATTTTCGCTGGAAAGACCTTGAAACATAGAAGCAAATTGCAAACGAAATTTTACGCGAGTAACACCTGTTTGAGGCTTGGACAGCGCTGAGATGCAACCTGATTTCCATTCATTACTGGGCTTGACAGTGAATTAATTGGGTTGATATCTGTTACTTCACTGGCAATAATGTTTGGTGCTACATGCGGTCGAGAGCTGACTCTTGAGATGTCTATAAATTGTTGTACCTGTAATCTCTGCCAGCATGATAATTGTCATCCATACCCGTCTGTCTTTTTCTTGGCTTCAGTATTTCCCTTGTTTTTACAATGCCTTTCGAGTTGCAGTTTCTTGTAGCAGATGTGCAGTGGGTCTCAGGGTATTGGACTGTCTACTTCATGCAAAAACTGATGGGCTAAGGACATAGAAACCGCGGCCAGCATGATGCTTAACTCAAAATTCTAGGTCAGCCACCTATGAAATCTGATCGGTTGGTTATAAATTTTTAGTTTTACTCAACTCAAAAGGTGGACAAGGCGGTTAGTAACTGTCATCGCAATCTGCGCTTTTCATTCTTACCTGCTGATTTTCCAATATTGACTTCACAGCAGTGAGCTAGACTGTCTCAGGAAAAAAAGAAGGAATATGAACGCTTATGAAGATAATTTTTTTACTTCTGACAGGAAAACTGCTGACGACGACGTGCTCTCCGAAAATGAGACGAGTTTCAATGCGATCAACCCGACTTGTTCTGTTGCTTCTAATACATGTCTCATATCGTGCAAATGGTAAGTGACTGGTCCATACCTGAAACACCACTGTGTCTGTAACTCTAATCATTTCATCATCGTCATCAAAGTTGTCGTCATCATCATCGCTACCGTCATTTACAACCGACGTCATTAATTGTCTTTAGACTCTTCTTTAAGCACCATGCCACTGCGTAATGCATAACTCTGTCAAGTCTATGAGCTCTTCATTTATCCCAAGTTTGTTAGTTCTGGGTTGTTCCCAGGCTCCTAGTTGGACGGTTTTCTAGGGACTGGGAGGAGACCAAAACTAATCAAAACTTCAGTATGATAACATACGCAGAAACGGCAATGTACCAATCAGGCGGCTCGAAGCAAACACAAACCCTGATGAGTCTCGGTCAAGTCAAAGGTAGAATACACATACTACTATACTGTATTTAACTTGTCTATCGATACAAAACTGTATGCAAAATAACAAACAGAACGCGTTTTCTTTTTATTTTTAAAGCGAGAATTTGCTACCATTGTGACTCTCGTAACGAAGCTTGCCCAGAGGACTCAGTCAATGGCACAAGTAGCACAACCTGTTCAGAAGGAAATGACTATTGTGTGGTTGTAAAAGATGGCAGGCACGAAGGGACGAGATTCTATCGAGATTGCATTAACAAATGCGACAAGGAATTGGTAGACTGGAGTAAGGATGGCGAAGAATACTGCAAGATGTGCTGCGGTGAAGATTACTGTAACGTTGGTCGGTGTAGTTCAAGTGTGTTCACACTGTCATACGTATTATTTGTTTCAATTGCTATCGTTGCCTTTAGAATAATGATTGTATGAGCTTAACATCAACAGCGACAGCTCCCTCTTTAGCTAGTTTGAAATTTAACCAGATATATTCTGGAAATTTTGTTAAAACATCACTGACATCAGTAATTAATACACGCACTCAACTCTTCAGCTAACTCCAAATTGGACGACCACAGGCGACCACAGGCGGCGTGACATTAGTCTGTTGACGATTGCGTCACGATTTTAGCCGTTTATAGGACAAAGTCCCGGGGGGGGGGGTACTCCCTTATTTGGGCTATACGGGGACGTGCCGCTGGATAGGGTATGGTTTTTTGGCCTCGCTGCCCTAAACAGGGTATATAATTTGATTTGCCTCTGTCATAAACAGGTTAAAAACCTGCCCTAAAGAGGGTATGGTATTACGAGCCGAGAGACTTTAACCCAGACTCCGAGGAGTCTCTTTCTTTTTTTAGCCTGCGACCCGGAGCCTGCGAGAAGTTGAAAGAGCATGCGATCGAGCGGAGGACAAGCGACGCGTTTCTTTTCCTGATTTGCATAATGTCAACTGAGTAAAGGGACTGTTAACCGAACATTACAATAACATCAATCAACTTTAGATCATTTTCTGGACAAGAATGCTATTGCTGTCGGTACCTTAATGTAAAATATTTTTTACACTTAGCAGTATTATAACACGCGCGCATTTACAGAACGGATCGTACCGGTAGGTCTAGTTTCTCTGACTTGGATAACGTGATGAAAGAAAGATGTCACTGTGTCGCACAAGCATGAGGGATTCCGCTGGCATATATATTGTTTAGGGATATTTTTCTCTGTAAAAGTTCTATTAGTACCTTAATCAAAATTAAATTAACCTCAAAAATATAAGTTCCACTTATTCATTATACAGTAATTGAAGAAATCATTGCTCTTTGATTTGCTATTTTAAAAAAATCACCTTTCTTTAGATAAAATGACGACATTTTGCTAGGCTAACTAATTTAGAGCTTAATGCTTGATGGCTTTTTGTTAAGTTCAAGTGTAGAGACACAACAAGTCAACTGAAAACTGGGTTTTAGACGCATATAGCATAATTTCTCTGATTTGAATGACTTATTAAACAGTTTAAATTCCTGTAAAACCAGTGAGTGTGCATTTTGTCACTTGTCCTGAACAGGGTCTTGAAATGGAGGTTGTTGTCCTACACAGGGTAGGGTTTTTTGTGTATTTTTGTCCTAAACAGGATCAGGATTT
The DNA here is from genome assembly GCA_019787425.1 of Platygyra sinensis. Classification (NCBI taxonomy): domain Eukaryota; kingdom Metazoa; phylum Cnidaria; class Anthozoa; order Scleractinia; family Merulinidae; genus Platygyra; species Platygyra sinensis. Next base: position 10,111 of record JAHPZR010053779.1, on the reverse strand, counting down.
AAAACCCTTGGCGGCACCCCTATACCCAAACATGGGTCAAGTACCCCCCCCCCCCCCCCCGGGGACAAAGTATGATAATGCTTTGAAAATTGGTCTAAATGCTACGTGTAA
>JAHPZR010053779.1:0-5000 GCA_019787425.1 Platygyra sinensis | reverse complement strand
TTTCGGATGTTACTCTACATACGGAGCGTCAAGTCATGTGTAAGTTCAATATGTTAATCACTGCTGTTTGTTTCTCGTTTTGATCAAGCTACGATGGCCCAAGAACAAAAGTATATGTGATATAGCTTCTTTTATTGCTGATAGTTGTATAAAGCTAAAAAATGAAAGCCTCCTCCCGACGGAGATAGGATTATAAAAGGGAGAGAGAGACAGTGTTCATGATATCTTGAAATTCATCCAAAAACCATCAAGGTACAAATGTCATAATGGTCATTCCTCACATTTGCACTGCGTATCCTTTCTGCGCATAATTTATGGCGTCATTTAGCGCGCCCTCGTGCACGCACATATTGAGAACATGGCGCATGTGCCTTGATATTGAGCTCTGTCAGTTGGGAAATGGCTAAAGCTCACCAACGAACACGGGCACCCCGACCTTTTTTCAGTCATTGTAATCAACTTATCATAAACTCTACTTGAGGAAAGACTTATCTGATTTCTATTGCTGAAAATTGAATAAATAACGAAAATATCAGGTAAGCTGTGGTCTTTTCTATTTTGCCCTATGGTAACCATGTCAAGAAATTTGGTTGAAATTTTAATCAAGAATTCAGCCTTCTGTCTAAATCAAACTTAAAAAGTTTATTGGTGTCCGACACAATGTATTGACTTCAGTTTAATACGTGTTCTCATGAGTCTCGGTCATAAAAATTTACAATTATTACTGGAAATGCGTTCTTGTAATAAGCATTAAATAATGTCAAAATGGGTCATTTTCAATGCCTCAGTGCTCCTTAATGAGTATGGGCACCCCCATTTTTTATTTCAAAATTGAAGTTCTCATATGATAAATATTCAGTGGGCAAAGTTTGAACGAAAATCTATTGTCAGTTTTATTTCAGAGGAATTACCTTAAACCCCAAAGGTTGCACTTCATCTCAAGAGGGCGGCCACAGTAAAAATTTAGACTAACATGGCCGATGTTTGAGATCATACTCCTTTCAATCCGTGAAAGAAATGGGATTCTATAAAATAATGTCCTTAGCGACAGTAACTTATCTTGATATTGAGGCAAAATTGACCAAGGTTCTAAATAAAAAGTTATTAGACGTGCATGAGCATTTGCACATTGTTTGTCAAGTGACCGACACTCTTCGATCTCTGAAAGGTATGGGATTCTAAATTTTAGATGGGGGCTATATTAGTCCCCGGATATACAGTGTGTTCATTGTCACGCAATAAAAAATAAAATCAAAGACCACTTAGTGGATAAAGTCAAGAAATTGTGACATTATGGACGATTAATACAGAAGACAGTTCTCCAAGTTTAGACTGTGTGCGTTGTCCCAAAGTTGAGATATTTGTCGAAATGTTCCGCGCAAAATGATCGAGCCTAGTATGGAGTCGCCATGTTGGAGGGCCTTCTTAGTCCTCAAAGTGACGGAGGCCGGCAGAACAAACATCTGGAATGTCTTTAGGGGAAGCAAACTGTCAGAACGTAAAATTCGCCTAATGGCTTTAAACCAGGAACCCAGGGACATCAAAGTAACGCAATGCAAACATGAGGTAAGCCATTTTTTTATTTAAATTATTTTTTACACGTAGCATTTAGACCAATTTTCAAAGCATTATCATACTTTGTCCCGGGGGGGGGGGGGGGGGGTACTTGACCCATGTTTGGGTATAGGGGTGCCGCCAAGGGTTTTAAATCCTGATCCTGTTTAGGACAAAAATACACAAAAAACCCTACCCTGTGTAGGACAACAACCTCCATTTCAAGACCCTGTTCAGGACAAGTGACAAAATGCACACTCACTGGTTTTACAGGAATTTAAACTGTTTAATAAGTCATTCAAATCAGAGAAATTATGCTATATGCGTCTAAAACCCAGTTTTCAGTTGACTTGTTGTGTCTCTACACTTGAACTTAACAAAAAGCCATCAAGCATTAAGCTCTAAATTAGTTAGCCTAGCAAAATGTCGTCATTTTATCTAAAGAAAGGTGATTTTTTTAAAATAGCAAATCAAAGAGCAATGATTTCTTCAATTACTGTATAATGAATAAGTGGAACTTATATTTTTGAGGTTAATTTAATTTTGATTAAGGTACTAATAGAACTTTTACAGAGAAAAATATCCCTAAACAATATATATGCCAGCGGAATCCCTCATGCTTGTGCGACACAGTGACATCTTTCTTTCATCACGTTATCCAAGTCAGAGAAACTAGACCTACCGGTACGATCCGTTCTGTAAATGCGCGCGTGTTATAATACTGCTAAGTGTAAAAAATATTTTACATTAAGGTACCGACAGCAATAGCATTCTTGTCCAGAAAATGATCTAAAGTTGATTGATGTTATTGTAATGTTCGGTTAACAGTCCCTTTACTCAGTTGACATTATGCAAATCAGGAAAAGAAACGCGTCGCTTGTCCTCCGCTCGATCGCATGCTCTTTCAACTTCTCGCAGGCTCCGGGTCGCAGGCTAAAAAAAGAAAGAGACTCCTCGGAGTCTGGGTTAAAGTCTCTCGGCTCGTAATACCATACCCTCTTTAGGGCAGGTTTTTAACCTGTTTATGACAGAGGCAAATCAAATTATATACCCTGTTTAGGGCAGCGAGGCCAAAAAACCATACCCTATCCAGCGGCACGTCCCCGTATAGCCCAAATAAGGGAGTACCCCCCCCCCCGGGACTTTGTCCTATAAACGGCTAAAATCGTGACGCAATCGTCAACAGACTAATGTCACGCCGCCTGTGGTCGCCTGTGGTCGTCCAATTTGGAGTTAGCTGAAGAGTTGAGTGCGTGTATTAATTACTGATGTCAGTGATGTTTTAACAAAATTTCCAGAATATATCTGGTTAAATTTCAAACTAGCTAAAGAGGGAGCTGTCGCTGTTGATGTTAAGCTCATACAATCATTATTCTAAAGGCAACGATAGCAATTGAAACAAATAATACGTATGACAGTGTGAACACACTTGAACTACACCGACCAACGTTACAGTAATCTTCACCGCAGCACATCTTGCAGTATTCTTCGCCATCCTTACTCCAGTCTACCAATTCCTTGTCGCATTTGTTAATGCAATCTCGATAGAAATCTCGTCCCTTCGTGCCTGCCATCTTTTACAACCACACAATAGTCATTTCCTTCTGAACAGGTTGTGCTACTTGTGCCATTGACTGAGTCCTCTGGGCAAGCTTCGTTACGAGAGTCACAATGGTAGCAAATTCTCGCTTTAAAAATAAAAAGAAAACGCGTTCTGTTTGTTATTTTGCATACAGTTTTGTATCGATAGACAAGTTAAATACAGTATAGTAGTATGTGTATTCTACCTTTGACTTGACCGAGACTCATCAGGGTTTGTGTTTGCTTCGAGCCGCCTGATTGGTACATTGCCGTTTCTGCGTATGTTATCATACTGAAGTTTTGATTAGTTTTGGTCTCCTCCCAGTCCCTAGAAAACCGTCCAACTAGGAGCCTGGGAACAACCCAGAACTAACAAACTTGGGATAAATGAAGAGCTCATAGACTTGACAGAGTTATGCATTACGCAGTGGCATGGTGCTTAAAGAAGAGTCTAAAGACAATTAATGACGTCGGTTGTAAATGACGGTAGCGATGATGATGACGACAACTTTGATGACGATGATGAAATGATTAGAGTTACAGACACAGTGGTGTTTCAGGTATGGACCAGTCACTTACCATTTGCACGATATGAGACATGTATTAGAAGCAACAGAACAAGTCGGGTTGATCGCATTGAAACTCGTCTCATTTTCGGAGAGCACGTCGTCGTCAGCAGTTTTCCTGTCAGAAGTAAAAAAATTATCTTCATAAGCGTTCATATTCCTTCTTTTTTTCCTGAGACAGTCTAGCTCACTGCTGTGAAGTCAATATTGGAAAATCAGCAGGTAAGAATGAAAAGCGCAGATTGCGATGACAGTTACTAACCGCCTTGTCCACCTTTTGAGTTGAGTAAAACTAAAAATTTATAACCAACCGATCAGATTTCATAGGTGGCTGACCTAGAATTTTGAGTTAAGCATCATGCTGGCCGCGGTTTCTATGTCCTTAGCCCATCAGTTTTTGCATGAAGTAGACAGTCCAATACCCTGAGACCCACTGCACATCTGCTACAAGAAACTGCAACTCGAAAGGCATTGTAAAAACAAGGGAAATACTGAAGCCAAGAAAAAGACAGACGGGGTATGGATGACAATTATCATGCTGGCAGAGATTACAGGTACAACAATTTATAGACATCTCAAGAGTCAGCTCTCGACCGCATGTAGCACCAAACATTATTGCCAGTGAAGTAACAGATATCAACCCAATTAATTCACTGTCAAGCCCAGTAATGAATGGAAATCAGGTTGCATCTCAGCGCTGTCCAAGCCTCAAACAGGTGTTACTCGCGTAAAATTTCGTTTGCAATTTGCTTCTATGTTTCAAGGTCTTTCCAGCGAAAATGGTGATGTTTTAGGTACTTTAAATTCCACGAACTTACTTTAACCATATCACCGCGTGTTGTGCTGGCTCGATTTACGCCCTCTCCGGGGAGATCAAGTCTAGTATCGTGCGTGACTTGATAGGAACTGGAGCACTGTACTAACACTAGCCAATATAAACCTACTGTGGTATTTACATTTTAAAAGCATCAATCACCTCTGAATAACATGCCAGGTTTGTACCAGAGGAACGAACATAAACGGTACCCGAGCGTGAGAACAGCGTTTTCATTATCGAGTTCAGGGAAACGAACGAGCTGGAAAAGCGTAAAAGCTCACGAGTCTCTCAGGCACGGTAAGGTAAATTTCTGTTCGTCAGTGGCTACTCATTCCAATGTGATATCATTGAAAAGGCACCAGGGTAAATTTTTCAGCATCATGTAATCAATTGTAACAGTGATCGTTTGACTATGAATCATAACAAAACTCTACTTTACCGCTCGAATTCAGAATATTTGATTCAATGCGTGATGTTTACCA
>JAHPZR010053777.1:0-13191 GCA_019787425.1 Platygyra sinensis | reverse complement strand
ACCTATTACTTAATAGCTTCACTCACATTACACTAAACAAATTAAAATATTTACCTGAGAATCAGGATCATCTTTTCTTTTTACATGTGAAAACCAAACTGGAAGCTTTTCTCTCAGTACTTGAGCATTCTGCCAATTATAATAAATGTGGATTTAAAAATATGTGTTACAACAATAGGAAACATGCTTCTCTAATTTATAGGACAAAATTATATCAAATTGATAGTTAAGACACAAAAACGTTCTCAGTCTATGGAAACATGAACGAAAGTTGGGGGGACTCAAAAGAGTCATGGAAGCACTTGTTCGTGGCTCAATGTTCCCATGGCATTTCTCATTCCGCTATACAAGTTTCCAAGTCTTGATTTTTTATAGCTGTATAGAATCACATTGAAAATGTTTAATTAGTTCTTTTGTAAAACTTTGTAAGAAAAAGAAACAAATTACATGTAAAAAAGCACTTGACAACATTTAGATTATTTCTATTTGCTCACAATATACCTTGCAGAGTGCTTTCTAATATGAAATTACCGTTAAGTCAAAAATAATCTTCTTGAGAACAAAAAATTAATAGATACATTGTATGCTTTATCAGTACTTACATGTTCAGAAAATTCCATTGTGCTTTTGGAAACAATACTACATCTATCAAGAACAAAACAGTATCTTTTCTTTTCTTCTGTCATAGCCTAATAAAGTAAATAATAAAGTAAATAACAGGTACAAACCTTTCATATATAGAACTGTTCCAAGAAAAATTAACTTACAAATAACCAGAAATAATCAACATTGACAGTTTGAAATTGAATATGTTTTATACTAATTACAATAATAATATAATAATATTATCAATACCTTTCTGCAGCTAATAAATCTAAATTCTTGGAGTTCTTTCTTGTACGAATTTACTTGTTCTTCACACTGCAAAAGCAAAAATAAGTTTAAAATGCAGATATCTTATATTACAATACAAATTAAACTCATATTTGTCTTGGAGACACTGTAGACTGAAAATAACTAGTGTAAAAGGGGGAGGACGCTAGCTACTTATATCTTGTGTTCATGGGAAAGACCTTCAAGATCACAGTGCCTCTCTCCACTCTAGAAGAATGTTAGGTAATATATTAGGTACAAGATAAACTATAATCTGTTAGCATCTCATCCAGTGTGATACTCTCAGCTCAGTTGCTTTATGGTATGGTATCTGTACTAGGAACTCAAGGTTTAAGGCCACTGACTATCTTTGGTGATGTGGAAAACATTTAGCTACAAGTTCAACATTGCACCTCTCAGTTTATAAACTGGCTAATTTATAATATTATAATGTTATATATGTTGTGGTTCAATTTTACTCTTAACTAGTGCAATTTAACAAATTGACATCAGTTTTTCATGTGTCTGTCCTGTTATTGATCATGAATTTCATCATAACATTGTCAAGGTAGGTGATGTGGATCCACAGACCACTTGGACAACGTTATGACAAAATTGAGCAGTTAATGTAAAATTTATTGTCAGTAACAGGACAGACCCATGAAAAACTCACATTGCGATAACAAATTGTCCGCTCTCACTGACCAATCACATAAATTGTAAGTTCATGTGGCTGTCTGCGAATGGTCGAGGTCACACTGGAGAAAGTTAACCATGGTAAACTCAAGTTTACCATGGTTAACAGCACCGCAAGTGTAACCCCCAATTTTCAGTTTACCATGGTAAACCTAAATAAGGTAAGTTGCCCTGACAACATGGCAAGAACAAAGTTGACTTGACCCCAGATAATAATCTAGTTACCAACACAAAGAGGTGGGTACATCTCCTGTCTATCTAACCCATGCTTATTATTTTTGTTGACATTTAGTCATCTTGTTGGACAAATGCAGTAATTACAATACATTTGTGGATTCATATTTTATAAACATGAAATTTATTTTCCGACTCTTCTTTCTGTAAGTCCCTTTCAACAAGCTGGCAAATGAAGTCAAATGTTTCCCGTGTTATCCTGAAATGGTCTTTCCAAAGGGCTTGAAGGAGCAGATTATTATACATTTCCTCAAACCATCCCTGTGGTCGAGGGTAAACCCACGCTTGCCTGTGCGCTCTTCTTTGTCTGTGTCTTCGCCGTCTACGGTTAATTAACAAAACCACTGCACTTTCTTTGGTCCCAAGATCTAAATTGTCGGATGTAAGAAGGAAGCGAATGCTACGTGCTCATCTAAGCAGCAGAATTAAAAGCAAAATGGGAACACTAATTTATTGAAAATACAACTCTCTCTTGTTGATCCATAATTTTATTACACGCCAAAGTTCAGTAACTAACAGCCGATATGAACTCACGCAACATGTCAACATTTAGTGTACTCGTCACGTATAAGTTTACTGATCATGTAAAAGAGTGCATATGGAAAGCATCAAATCTATTTTTATGACTTTGACAGCTTTACTATGGTAAATAGGTGGTTGTGCAATTGACCCTGGTAAAGCAATTTTTACCATGGTAAAGCCTCTAGTGTGACCTCAGCCAATGACAATGAAAATTAGCCAATTAGGACATGAGAATTTCTGCAGTTATTGCAAAAATTGGTATCTTCCTCTGTTCTAGTGTATGGTACATGTAATCAGGGCTCAAAAAAGTTCTGTCCAGAAGTCCAGGACAAATAGATTTTCTCGCTGGGCAAGTAATTTTCATTCTCACTGGCCCACTGGGCAAAGGCCCAGGCAAGAGGTCAAGCAACTAAATAAACAAAAATTAAACTTAGACTCTCCTGGGGTAAGCAAACTGTGAGAACTGCCTGTCCACAGGGCAAGCTGAAATTTAATTTTTAAGGTCTCACAATGAATATGAAACAACAATCATATCAAGGGAAATATTGAATCACAACACCACTAGTGTGTACACAAAACACTGCTAGCCCTGGGCTAATTAGCAATTAGACTACGAGCCCGAGTTTTCTACGAGCAGATAGTCAACGAGGCGCAGTCGAGTTGACTATTGCTCGTAGAAAACAAGGGCGAGTAGTCTAATTGTTTTAGTATAAATTTACCGTAGTCTCGTTGCATAAAAAGAAAAAAATGCCAAGTAACGCCCAGAAAAGAACTGTTTTATTATGTTACATCAGGTTCAAACGCGATGCGCGAATTGTGCACTGATGCGCAACTGTTGACTACATGTATCAGCAATAGACTACGGTAAATTTATACTAATGAATTTTAGAGTCCAAATTTGGCAGATTCATCAACCAACAATAATTTGGAACTTTAGTTGGTGTGCAATGGCTCAGCCCAATCCAAAGGTAACCCAGCTTGTTTTCACTCTACACTGTGATCACCCTTTAAAAAATTGCATCACAATATGTACCTGTTTCTCTTTCTCCTCATATTTCTCTGTTGGTTTTTTCCTTTGACTCTTTTTCCTGACTTTTAGTAATTCCCCCTTGGCTTTCTCCACTAACTACGGCAAAACAAAAAGAAAATCACAGACAATATCAAAATTACTGCTTAGAACACAGTCAACAGTAACCACACTGTTATTGAGAATTTTTCAATCTGATCGCTTTTCATTCCATCTCCACCAAACTTGGGTAACAGTCAATTTTAAATAGTGTTTACTTACAAGTAGGTCACGAAAAGGAAAAAATAAGGTCCGATTGACTAAACCAACAGCACCCCATCTACTCCCTCCAAAAACAGCATGAAAATACATGTACATACATGTAGCACTTGATCTTGCTAAGTCCAAATGTCAAAATTCATAGCCACAAACTTCCTGTCACATCACAGACTGGAAAGTTGTTCAATACTAAGCCTATTGATTTCCCATGCAATAAAATAAAACATGGTTTGAATACTGCATAGGTGCAGGTTTATCATTGTTTTACTTCACAAAAACAACTACAGTGGAACCCCCTCTGGGGACATCCGCTTAATATGGAGGCCCCAGTATTACTGACAGTTTCGTTTGTCCCAACAAAAAGCTCATATTTTCATCTATAAAATTAACCTGCTTATTACAGACACGCATTAAATCGGACAACAATCAATTTTCCATGTCCCCAGTGACAAACTCTGATAAATCATCAACCCTGCTTTACCAACAGTACAGCATTACAAAACAACAGTTATTATTAAGGATATAATTTTAGTCTGAGATTACTGAATGAGTAGATGTACATAACAGTTTCCACAGTTTAAACTTGTTGCAGTTACAGTTTTAACTACAGATGAAGAAACTAAACAAATTGATGGTTTTGTGCTGTTAAAATTTCTGCTTGATTGCTGGTACAAATTTCTCCAAGAGTATGATAAATGACTATGAGGTTTCTGTAGTTTAAATTTATTAAGACTAAAGAACTATTTAAACATTTTGTTACTACAGTCTTTTTATTGAGAAAACACATGTCCTTGATTTTATATCTGAGAGCCTGCTTGATATAGACACCCTGATAATACAGGCAGTTTGGCACATCTCCTTGTACAATTCCCCTCTGTCAGGTCTCAAACATTTCTCTCCAATAAATGGGCCAAGAACTAACCTCACTTTTAGTTCTGTTCTTTTGATTGTAGTCCTTCTGAAAAGACTAAAAAATGAAATTATATTTCATTAGTAGCAGGACAAGTTAAGCATACGTAAATTTTAGCTGCCAAGGAAAATTTGGACAACCAAAACTTGCATGTGTCTAAATTTATATATCAAAATTAGCTTATACCATATTTACCTGTATATTTTAGTCAATCCCGTGTATAAGTCGACCCTCAATTTTTGAGGCCAGAAACAAGATTTTCTTCATTTCCAGGTAATAATTTCTTGAAAACCTTATTTTGTGTTTCTTAGAATTTTCGTTCAGCTACTACGGATATGTGATGTTACTGGTCACTTGGGAGGAGAGCATACTAACAGACTAAAGTGCCTTTTATTAACATACATGTAGGTACAACAGTACATGTATATAAGAATTCATTACACCCCCTTTCAGTGTTCCATGCATAGCCGACATCTTCATCTTTCGACAGGCCATCTTTCGAAATGCTATTTAAACAGCTGAAAGACCATTTAACTGTGAAACAGGCAATTTTTAGGATTATTAGCAGAAGAAAAGAGTCAAATAAATGATAACTTAATACTGACCTCACACAGAGCCCCGAAGAAGATTGTCAACATTGCATGTTTCCAGATTTATGGGATAATTGAAATGACTAAAGTGTGGTCGATCAGTTCTCAGTGGTGACTTCCAGTAGAATTAGGCCACTACCGCAAGATGTAAACATTCAAAACAGGCAATTTATCTCTCACACACTGAATTCTTGATACTCCAAACCTTAGTTTGATGTCAAATAAATCCATCGTTTTTTACTAAAAGTCAAGTTCAACCCTAAAGAAGTCTGTTGTGTTAACATTTTGACGTAGGGTAGGTTACATAGCATGTCGAAAGATGGCAGATTAATGTCCCTGTTCTGTGGGAGTTTGCTTTGTGTTATACAGTATAGCTCATTCATATTATAGCACCCATATGAATGAATAAAGAAAGCCACACATCATTTGGCATAATGTGGGGGGACACAACCTTGCAGTTAGCATGGGAAGCGACTTTGATTTGTGTGACCTTTTAAAGCCTCACTTATCACCAGCACTACCGCACTGGAAATGGACGAGAGTATTGGCAGGTCGACTTGCCAATAGCGAGAATGCTGGCCTTACAAGCCTCACTTATCACCAGCACAACCCCGCACTGGAAACGGACAAGAGTATTGGCAGGTCAAATGTGAACGTGTGACCTTGAAAGCCTCACTTATCTCCCCGGCGCTGGGTAAGCAAGCACCGGATTGGACAAGACTTTTGGCAGGTGCACAAAAGAAAGGGGCAAAATGCTGCCCAAAGCTTGGGGGAAGTCGCTCCCCAAAGACTTAACCACCAACCCAGAAGGAGGTGACCCCCAAGTTAATTGAGAAACAAGTTATCCTCCACACAGGGAGGGAGGGTGGGAATTTTCTTTACTTTGAACCAAGCTTACTGAGTAAAGCATGCCACCGAAGGAAAGTGCTTTTACAATGAGTAATGGTGCTTTTATAGCTAGACATAACTATGGGTGTGACCAATAGAAAGCTGCCATGATGCAGTTCATATTGTGATAAGATTAGACGATCTTTTGCAACACTTGACACAATAAAGCATTCGAGGATCTCCCTAGATCTCTGCGTGTGGCAAACATGATATGACCACGTTCTAACATAGTTAAATACAGTAACTAACTGTTTCCAAGGTTTGCACATCAACAACAAGATTTATTTGAACTGTAACATTAACTAAATAACTAATTGAACAAGAAATCACATCATGCACATCATGCTCCATTAACTGCGTTTTACTGCTTGCACCGTAAAACTTTCTCAAAAGATGTTGCCTATACACGTAACACTGAAAGCGGGTGTAATAATGACAACATGCAAACTCTGTAAGTACTTTCAAGATACTCAATGGCACCTGTTTAATAACCGTTACTAACAACATTTTTAGTAGTGCAAGTAGCCAGCATTGTAAGTGATTGTAATAACTTTCTGCAAGTAATGTCAGTATTTAATTGTGAGTATTGTATTGTGCCCAGAGTAAGTAACCTGCATTGTAAGTAATATGTTGTTCTGTAAGCAGAGTGTTGTAATGTCAGTGCTATGATAGACTTGTGTTGTAATGTAAGTATTGAAATGTGTATGTATTGTGCAAATTAAAAATTATTGAAAAAAATCAAAATTACACCAAATTGTAAAAAGTGAATAGATCAAGTACATGCATTCAGTTTACCTTGACATATGACACATCTGACTCGACAAGCTGTTCCAATGGAATTATGAGGTCATTCTCAAGATACTTCAACTAAAAAGTAGATAAATTATTTGACATGTTATCTCAACCACTTCCTATTCATGATGCCAACGAGAATTCTTACCGCCCACTTTTTCTCCTAAATTAACACAATCCTGGGGCATACATGTAGAAAGAGCACCAGCTGATATGAGCAGCTAACTAGGTTTGAAAAGTTTGACAAGAGCTGGTTACTACGTCCAGCTGACCATTATGTTGTAATTCAGAACATTATTTTAGCTCATTCATTGCATCATAGTGCAATGGATGAGTATCATGGGGACGAAACGTGGACCGGAATTTGTCGAATGTAGACGGAAATGACAATTTCCTCCGCTTACCCTCCGTATTAGTAAACTGAAAATTAACTTTGATAAACCTGAAATACAAATCTGCAAGAATTAAAATATTTCTACAGCCTAACAAATAAACAAATAACATGAAATCACAATTTTGCAATTGTGCAACATGGATCGAGATGCCAAAATCTTCCAACACCAAGAACAATTTTTGTACACACTCAACAGCACAAGGCAGGCCACGAAGAAGCAGATGGAAGCAGCCATATTGGAAGGTCGCTTGTTTGTTTTTTCGTATTGGTAAGTAATCATTACTTTACTATTGTGCTTTTCCTTTGGAGCTCTTCGACATACAACATTTGCACACATTAATAATAGCAGCCAAGATATATGTAGTCACACTAAAACATTTTCTGATCTCCACCAGTTTCGATCCAAACTTGAGATTCGCCTGGGCTTGAAATTAAAAAAATCATTAGGTCGCCTTTGGGCGACCAACTGGAGAAATATAGTTGCCAGATGCAAATTTTAAGTCGCCAGTTTGTATAATCAAAAGAATGTTCGTGTTCTGCTTGTTGAAAGTTTTTGATATCGGCTGGTATGGCATGGGACGCACTCATATAAAAAGTACGAAAATACAAAAACAAAAAAATACATACTTCTGCAAAACAATCTTGCCCTAACTTAAAAAGTAAGTAAAAGTTTCAAGCTGCTATCTTTGTAGCTAACGAGAGCCAAACGTGTTTGCTTGTACCAGATTGTATGAAGGAATCAACATGGCCGATAACCATTCATTACCAGATCTCCTATTTTCAAGTGAAACCGCTCACCACTATAAGGCCTGCAGTCTTCTCCCTACATGTAGATACTTTAGGCCTGGCTTAATTCACTGAAAAATCATTGCCGCCTGGCTTAAAACTGAAGATTTAGACATAAGATCTCAAAGTGGGAATTCCTATCAATAAGTAAAGAAGAATCACAATAACATTGATGAAACATTTGTTGCTGGTGTCGTTTTTACCGAGTGATGCACAGCTGATATGATTACAAGTACCCTTGATTTGCCCTTGCATGAACGTTTAGTTGGACGACAGCCATCTTTAAATCGTTCCAGGAACACAAGGACACTTTAAGGTATCATACATGGAATTTTGAGCAATATCCCCATGTTCATGGATGGAATGTGAAAAATGGCAAACTCAGTGAACTCCAGTTTCACCAAAAACATTGTAGTTTTTGGACCTTTTGGAGATTTCCAGCCTGGAAATGGGCAAAATTAAGAGAGAAAACAAGACCTTGGAGGTTCTTAGATTTGGCCCCCACTGCACCATATTACCTGCACTTTTTGAGTGCACGATTTTAAGAAGAAAAACCATCTTTCCAGAACCCATAAAGTCCTCTAAAAATATGCTCAGTAAGTCCAGTCTGATTGGTTTTATTTGTCCTCAACAACAATGGAGCAATAAGGGAACAAAAAGCTTCAGGGAGGGTAAGAAAGGGTAGGAAAGGCAATTGTCCCCATGTGCTTTTTTTGGGTGGTTACGGACAGCACAGTGTATTGGAGGAGTTTTTTCGCTTGGGTGGCTACAGGTGGCACAGGCATCAATGGGTTAAACAGTTCAACAGATACAAACGCTGGTGTCCACCAAAATGCGTGCTGTTTACACTGTTTAATTACTCCTCTCTATTGTCATCTTGTCATCTGCAGTAACCAGTCTAGCAAACAAAACTTTAATTTCCCATGACTTCCAAGGACTGACAACTTTCCAGACCTGGAAAATGAAATTCTTAAATTCCATGACTTTCCAGGTTTTCTATGACCTGTACGAACCCTGATTTTTGAGAGAAGCTTGGAGTGGGGTTTTGAGTTTATCTGAGTAGATCTCTACATTTTCTCTTATTAGCATACTAGATAACCCGTGGATGCAAAATTAGTTTGAGATCATCAAGCTGTTAGTATATAAGTATATATTAAAGATGTCTTTAAGTTTCAAAAAATTAATTCCAGATCAGTTCTATATGTGAAGTTCAGTTTTATGTTAAGAGATATTTCTCATTTATGTTTTGAATCTTAGTTACTAAAATAATTTAGAAAGGAAGCCAGTGGGAATCAAGGTCAAACTTTAAAACAATAAATAGTTGTTAATTAATTGAATTAACTTTATTTTTTAAATAATGCTCAAAGAATAAAATGACATTCTTCAGCAATTCAATTTATTCAATTTAATTTCAATTCAACCTCTCACGAACACTAATTTTACAGAGGTGTCTGAAAAAATAAAACACATATAAATACCTACAAATTACATGCAGGAGATGACAAATACGACTGAGATACTTTACATAATAACTGGTTTGAACCCAGGAGTATCAGTCGTTCGTACTGTGTGATCGTCTGGGTGAGTGTCGTTCTGAAAAGAACTGTTGTTGGTGACTGACGTTTCGACAACCTGAGCGGAAGTCATCTTCAGAGTCATGTGAATAGCGTTTGTCAGTTGATGATGTTATAAGTCTGGTCTGTTGAAAAGGATTGGTCAGTTACGCCATGATGGTATTGGCGGGAAAGAATCGTGTAAGGTTTGTCATCAGTCATTGGTCAGTTTCGATCCATCTTTTGTTAGTCAAATTGGTCGGTTTGAGGTCCATCTATTGTTAGTCAAAATTAAGTCGGTCTGTTAGAAGTCTGTTTGTCGGTTTCATTTTCGTCGTGGATAAGTCATTTGTAAGGTGCCGGTAGTTGTTGACATCTGTTAAGACGCGTTTGTTCTAAGTTAGTGTACCAGCTTTCCAGAGTCAGTCGTTGAAAATAGTTAGTACTGTGCATGTAGGTTAAGCATTGAGCAGAGACCCAGTCAATGTTGTGGTTTGTCAGTTGATGATACACAGCAGTGTGATTGTTGGCATCACCATTTATCGTGGCTCATTTGTGTTCAGTCAGTCTTGAGTTGTGTTAAGGTTTCTACCAGTTTCACCAATGTAGGAAGCCTGGCAGTCGGAGCATTTGATCTTGTAAACTGCTCCCTGTCTGTTGTTGAGTTCGTCTCGGTCTTTAATGTTAGTCATTAAGTGCCGTAACGTAGTTGTAGGTTTGTGGGCTACACAGATGTTGTAGGGCTGCAAGATCCGTGAGATGGTCTCAGAAGTGCTCTTAATGTAAGGTATAGTCACTGTAATAGCAGGTGTCCGGTTCTGGTTCGATGCGTCAGCTTCAGTAGGTTGGTAAATTTTTTGTCCAATAAAGTCAGCATTGTAGTTGTCTTTGATAAAAAACATGTTCAAGGTATTTGTTTTCGTCACGTAAGCTGTCCGGTGTATTACAAACTAGTTGCGCTTGTCTCGTCAAAGTCTTTATAGTCACGGCTTTGTGTGAAGTCGGGTTGTAGGATGATTCGTCAAGTAATCTGTCGGTATGTGCCGTTTTGTTGTACACTGTTGTTCATAGTTCGTTGTCGCGGCTTACCAAACAGTCTAGAAAAGGAAGTTTTCTATTTTCTTCGATTTCTTTAGTAAACTGGATGTCAGCATTCTGTTCGTTAAGGTGGTCATGAAAAGCGTCAATTTCATGTTTGTGAACGGTGGTAAAGGTGTCGTCAATGTAGCGTAACCAGAGTAGCATTGTTTGTCGGCAAGTTGCAAGGGTGCCTTCCTCTACGTGTTGAATCACAATTTCTGCAACAACAACAGAAACAGGCACACCCATGGCTGTTCCACGAAACTGTTACATCATCATCGACTGACAAACATCATTGACTGACAAACATCAACTGACATCACCGACTTATAACATCATCGACTGACAAACACTATTCACTTGACTCTGAAGATGACTTCCACTCGGGTTGTCGAAACTTCAGTCACCAACAACAGTTCTTTTCAGAACTATACTCACCCGGACAATCACACAATATGAACTACAGATAACTTACAATTGTAATGAAGAAATACAGTGTTAAAGAGAGAAGAAAAGGAGATAACGAAGACAAATAGTTTTAATACAAGGTTGATTGTGCGATTTTTGGGGCACCTAAATCTAGTTTATGGAACTATTCGAGTAGGTGCCCCAGAATAACTAAATTTAGCGATAGGAATACAATGTTTAATAGACTTTTTTGGATAAAAGTATTTCTTCAAGATCTAACTACAAAAAAATTACATTTCAGCTTAAGAACTAGTAATAGTATTATTAGTAACTGTCAAAAAAAACTTAGATTTAAAAATCCAGAAAATGGAGTAATTTGCTTGATAGTAAATGGTAGTCAGCAATCACTTATCACTTTTTATTTTGTTCATACAGCAAAAATGTTTGGCTTTCTTGTGTCCACACTGTTTGCATTGCTGCAAAAATAATATTTTGCTTCCTTTGTCAAAACGGCTTATTTTGTATACATGGCTGGGATTTAAATGCCATTTTACAGTCACACCAGTAAAATATAGTTCATGGAACATGATGCCCATGTCTTTAGGTCTTTCATGGCAGCACAGCTCTCAATAAAACTATTGTGTAGTCAAGCTTGAAAGGTCGCCAAACTCCAAGACTCATTGTTTATTGGGTTTAAACATTATAGCTAAATGTTGCCTTCAATATTTTATAATGATTCATGACATTGGCCTAAATTATTAAAGCACTATTCATGGTGATGTTTTTTCACATTCAATGCTTTGCTGTTCTGTAATACAGCTCTTTCTACTGGCTGTTTTGTAGACACTAGTCTAGCTATATAAGCTCAAACAAACTGTTCACAGTTCACTTTAGTGCTCTGTTGTACAGCACAATTATTACTTGTTGTAAACTATCATAAATTTTTCCCTCCCTTCCTCCCTTTGGAAACAGGGTTAGTCACATTATTGCAACCTATTAAACAAGGGTCACTCCTACATGTTTTGGTTAAGTCTGCGCAGCGACTCCCCCCAAGCTTGTTGACCTTGTTGCCTTTGAATATCCCCTGCTAAACGATACTCTTTTCCAATCCAGCCCATGCGGTTTTGCATTCAGCTAGTAGTGTTGGAGAGATAGGTGAGGTTCGTTTGTCAGGCAACTGCCAGAAATCGCACAGGCTAACATAACGCAAGGCACTGCTCCCCATTAATGCCAACAATGGTCGTTCTTTGTCTTTATTTAGTAGCCCGCTTGTTAACTAAAACATTGTGCCTCAGTTGGTTGGTTTTGTTAAGGAACAGTGATGTTAATAAAAAAATTAATTGTGATTGTAATCCACACCATAAACATTGTGCCCAATAAAACAAATAGATAAACAAATGCCTAATATTGTTTTATAGGGTTATGCTAACTAAACTTCTGAACGATGTTTTTACAAAAAGGTGTGAATATTATTTTACACCCAGGATTAGAAGTCAATTATACATGATCTTTGTTGCAACCTTGAAAACGATTACACACAATTAATACAACAAGTTTATCAAAACATTTGATGAAATTTTTCTAAGATGAAACATAAATTATAACATAAAAACTTTGAGACAAGTTTCCTATTTTTGGCTCAGTACAAAGTAATATCATCACATTATCTCCGAAACATTTTTTAACAATTTTCAAATTTTACTTTTTTCTTATAATTTAACAAATTAGTTACAAAGATTGAGTCTCGTTGAAAAAATGTTGGCACATCAAATTTCAACAATCCTAAGTTATGCAACACACGTTAATAAAGAGAAGACAAGAGTGAACTAACTGTGGTCATGATCACGTTTACCTGTTTATTAAAGAAATATTTTATTCAAGCAAAAAAAAGCTTGATTGTTGTTTCTCTGACTTATAAAAATATTGAAGGCGACCTCCTTCCCTGAGTGTCCTGTAGTTCAGTGGTAAAGCATTTCTCCAATCACTGGTGTGTGAAAAGTTGGCTAGATAGGTCTGACTCCTGTTCAGTTCAGAGAACTTGAAAATATTTTCCCCACGTTATCATGGGCTACTGCCTGAATAATGACAATCTTTTTCTGCACGTTTATACAACTTAGTCCACAGAATGAGGCAGAAATTCAGCCTCGTAACCAAACAAGCCTGTTCAAAGATAATATCAT
>JAHPZR010053775.1:0-31829 GCA_019787425.1 Platygyra sinensis | reverse complement strand
TTTTGTTGAAGATGTTCTCGGAATCGGTGGCCTAGTCGTCTACCTGTTTCGCCGATTCATAGTTGACCCCACACAATAATTATTATTCATGAATAACCCAAATTGAATAATCAAATGTGCAATATCTCTCCGTCGGTTATTCAATCATAGTGAGTTTTGCCTAGTTGATTTTCTCTTTGATACAAATCTCTGCTTTAAATTTTAAATGTTGGTATTACGTGGAACTCGCCATACTGAGAGTTTCCCGGTTATGCGAGCCAAACTGTTAAGGGCTGTCATTAAGGGTTGTAACCCAACCAATGCAAGGTGAGGAAACTCACCCACCTGAGTTGTCTGGCCTTAGAGTCAGGTTTGCAATCTTCTTGTTAACGGTTGGTTAATTAACTTTTATAAAGATTTTTAAAGTCAAAAGTAAGCTTGGCCAGGGAAACTCTGGGAAGGGTTGTCTCGGGTACACAAGACCATATAAACTGCATTCCTAAAGGGTTATTCTATTTTATATCCACACTCCCTTTTCCTCTGTTGACAAGAGCTTTTGAAAGAGCTATGAAACTTTTCTGCACTCTATATTTTATGTTAGGTGATAAACTTTACTTATCTTGTGAGTGTGCTGGGGAGGGGAGGCAGGATTTGAAATGGAATGTCTCTAGCTCTGGGCCTTGATGTTGTGTGTTGTCCAACTGATTATGCAAACTTTACTTCCCAAATCTTTTTGGGTGGGTGCTTTGAGATGATCATCTTTATCACTACAGTGGAACCCCACCTTTTGGCCATCCTGGTAACACAGCCACATCGTTTCTACGCCACTTTATTCTGACTGAAACAAAAGCTCAGTTAGTGCTTTTTATTTATAGAACCCCCTTAATATGGCCATAATGTTAAGACAGTCAGATTTTTGTTGCCTGGTGCTGACCAGATTAGCAGGGTTCCACTGTAATTTAAAAATACTTTATCAGTGTCAATTGGTTGTTTTTTAGAATATTTGTATCTCATAAAGGAAAAAATGAATCTGAGCTAACCCACGAAACAAAATTCTGGTACATTTTAGTAGTAATTTAGTGCAATTTATAATATTCATGCATCATTTTGATAGTGAAGTTTCATAAATGCTATTTATTTGGAGGTTGTTAGGTTTCTTCCTCAAATTACAGTACCCGGGAGGCTGATATCTCTATAATTATGTCATCATCTGAAGGCAATAATATTTTGATGCCTGTCATAAATTATGTAATTATGACGTCACAATGCTTGTGATTACTTCTAAGTTATAAAAAATAAAACAACACAGCTATCCGACCTTCGCGTGATACTTCGTAGTTACAATAGTTGTAACATTGGTGCCGGGACCAGGATGACAGAGGATATAACCAAAATGATATCGATCCGAGGAGCCTACAAAGGACACTGTACGCAAGACTTTAAAAAAGCAGAAAAACTCATAGCTATAAAGGATTCAGATCCTGCTGAATTAGAGGCACTTGTGGACAGACTCACACGAAGAGCTGGGGAAATAGTGCAGATGGATGCTAAAATTGTAATGGCTTTGCAGACAGAGCCAGAAATACTAAAAGACACAGAATCAGCCCTATTGTTTCAAGACAATATATCGGACTGGCAATTCCGAATCAAACGATTTCTCAAGAGTAAACAAGAAACGCCGGTGAGTCAGTTCCATAACAGTAGTTTCAAACAAACACCAACGCCTCGAATGCACATTAATCTACCCAAGATAAACATCAAATCCTTTGGAGGAGATCCACTTGAATGGCTCACATTCTGGGATAGCTTTAGTGCAGCTATCGATAAAAACCTTGAACTAAGTGATGTTGAAAAAATGAATTATCTTAATGGAATGCTTAAAGGAGAAGCAGCGCGCGCTATCTCCGGGCTTCCATTGACTGACGAAAATTATAGAAAAGCGACTGGGCTATTAAAAGAACGCTTTGGCAAAATCCAAAATTTAACCAACGCTTACATGGAATCATTATCCAAGATCCGAGCGCCATCAAGTGACATTAAAAATTTAAGGGAATTTCACGATACATGCGAAGCCAGTATTCGTGGCTTAGAAACACTTGGCGTAATGACAGAATCATATGGTAGTTTGCTAATTCCCATACTCCTAAAGAAGATACCCGAGGACATACGCTGCTTGATATTCAGAGCGGATCATTTAGCGGACAGCTCCCTGGATAGATTGAGGGTAGCTATACGACAAGAAATTGAAACACGAGAGAAAAGTCACATATCCTCTAAAGAAGATTCCACATCTGTTGAAATGGACAGCGAAGTATTCGTGCCAACTGCTAGCACTCTATTAACCAAGGTTCAGCAAAAACAAAGAATTTTCAACAGAAAACCGAAAGTAACACGCCCATGCACTTACTGCGCGGAAACACACCGCCCAGAGAAATGCGATAAAATCACATCAGTTGAAGAACGCAGATCTATCCTTCAACGCCAACAAAGATGTCTCAACTGTCTTGGACTCAAACACACGAAAAGTCAATGCTACTCAAAAGGTCGTTGTATGAAATGTAAGGGCAAACACCATACTTCGATCTGCGAAGAAAAACAAGAGAATCCAAACCAAAGTTCATCATATCAGATGAAAGAAAACAATTCAAACAGTAGTCAGCCACCTACACATACCACAGCAAAAAACACAACCCTCATGGGAGCAACACATTCCCTTCATCCTACCAATCATATCCTGATGCAATCCGCCGTCACAAAGATACGTGGAGCCGGTAAACAATATCGCCAAGCTCGCGTCCTGTTCGATACGGGATCACAAAGAACCTTTATTACTCAAGATATGACGCACAAACTTGAACTGAAACCAACGGGGAAAGAACTCCTGGATGTAACTACTTTCGGCTCATTTCAAAGTACCAGGAAACCATATGATATTGTCTCATTCTCGCTATCGACAGAAACAGAGAATATCACAATAAAAGCACTAGTAACTCCAATTATTTGCCCACCGCTATCAGTCATGGAAAAACTTAAGATACCTCCTGCATTGAAAGGACTCAAACTTGCAGATCGTCTGCAATCACCAGAAAATCTTGACGTTGATATCATCATTGGAAACGACTATTATGGTCAGCTGGTTTTGATTATTTTTCCAGTAATCAGCTGACCATAATAGTCGTTTCCAATGATGATATCAACGTCAAGATTTTCTGGTGATTGCAGACGATCTGCAAGTTTGAGTCCTTTCAATGCAGGAGGTATCTTAAGTTTTTCCATGACTGATAGCGGTGGGCAAATAATTGGAGTTACTAGTGCTTTTATTGTGATATTCTCTGTTTCTGTCGATAGCGAGAATGAGACAATATCATATGGTTTCCTGGTACTTTGAAATGAGCCGAAAGTAGTTACATCCAGGAGTTCTTTCCCCGTTGGTTTCAGTTCAAGTTTGTGCGTCATATCTTGAGTAATAAAGGTTCTTTGTGATCCCGTATCGAACAGGACGCGAGCTTGGCGATATTGTTTACCGGCTCCACGTATCTTTGTGACGGCGGATTGCATCAGGATATGATTGGTAGGATGAAGGGAATGTGTTGCTCCCATGAGGGTTGTGTTTTTTGCTGTGGTATGTGTAGGTGGCTGACTACTGTTTGAATTGTTTTCTTTCATCTGATATGATGAACTTTGGTTTGGATTCTCTTGTTTTTCTTCGCAGATCGAAGTATGGTGTTTGCCCTTACATTTCATACAACGACCTTTTGAGTAGCATTGACTTTTCGTGTGTTTGAGTCCAAGACAGTTGAGACATCTTTGTTGGCGTTGAAGGATAGATCTGCGTTCTTCAACTGATGTGATTTTATCGCATTTCTCTGGGCGGTGTGTTTCCGCGCAGTAAGTGCATGGGCGTGTTACTTTCGGTTTTCTGTTGAAAATTCTTTGTTTTTGCTGAACCTTGGTTAATAGAGTGCTAGCAGTTGGCACGAATACTTCGCTGTCCATTTCAACAGATGTGGAATCTTCTTTAGAGGATATGTGACTTTTCTCTCGTGTTTCAATTTCTTGTCGTATAGCTACCCTCAATCTATCCAGGGAGCTGTCCGCTAAATGATCCGCTCTGAATATCAAGCAGCGTATGTCCTCGGGTATCTTCTTTAGGAGTATGGGAATTAGCAAACTACCATATGATTCTGTCATTACGCCAAGTGTTTCTAAGCCACGAATACTGGCTTCGCATGTATCGTGAAATTCCCTTAAATTTTTAATGTCACTTGATGGCGCTCGGATCTTGGATAATGATTCCATGTAAGCGTTGGTTAAATTTTGGATTTTGCCAAAGCGTTCTTTTAATAGCCCAGTCGCTTTTCTATAATTTTCGTCAGTCAATGGAAGCCCGGAGATAGCGCGCGCTGCTTCTCCTTTAAGCATTCCATTAAGATAATTCATTTTTTCAACATCACTTAGTTCAAGGTTTTTATCGATAGCTGCACTAAAGCTATCCCAGAATGTGAGCCATTCAAGTGGATCTCCTCCAAAGGATTTGATGTTTATCTTGGGTAGATTAATGTGCATTCGAGGCGTTGGTGTTTGTTTGAAACTACTGTTATGGAACTGACTCACCGGCGTTTCTTGTTTACTCTTGAGAAATCGTTTGATTCGGAATTGCCAGTCCGATATATTGTCTTGAAACAATAGGGCTGATTCTGTGTCTTTTAGTATTTCTGGCTCTGTCTGCAAAGCCATTACAATTTTAGCATCCATCTGCACTATTTCCCCAGCTCTTCGTGTGAGTCTGTCCACAAGTGCCTCTAATTCAGCAGGATCTGAATCCTTTATAGCTATGAGTTTTTCTGCTTTTTTAAAGTCTTGCGTACAGTGTCCTTTGTAGGCTCCTCGGATCGATATCATTTTGGTTATATCCTCTGTCATCCTGGTCCCGGCACCAATGTTACAACTATTGTAACTACGAAGTATCACGCGAAGGTCGGATAGCTGTGTTGTTTTATTTTTTATAACTTAGAAGTAATCACAAGCATTGTGACGTCATAATTACATAATTTATGACAGGCATCAAAATATTATTGCCTTCAGATGATGACATAATTATAGAGATATCAGCCTCCCGGGTACTGTAATTTGAGGAAGAAACCTAACAACCTCCAAATAAATAGCATTTATGAAACTTCACTATCAAAATGATGCATGAATATTATAAATTGCACTAAATTACTACTAAAATGTACCAGAATTTTGTTTCGTGGGTTAGCTCAGATTCATTTTTTCCTTTATGAGATACAAATATTCTAAAAAACAACCAATTGACACTGATAAAGTATTTTTAAATTACAGTGGAACCCTGCTAATCTGGTCAGCACCAGGCAACAAAAATCTGACTGTCTTAACATTATGGCCATATTAAGGGGGTTCTATAAATAAAAAGCACTAACTGAGCTTTTGTTTCAGTCAGAATAAAGTGGCGTAGAAACGATGTGGCTGTGTTACCAGGATGGCCAAAAGGTGGGGTTCCACTGTAGTGATAAAGATGATCATCTCAAAGCACCCACCCAAAAAGATTTGGGAAGTAAAGTTTGCATAATCAGTTGGACAACACACAACATCAAGGCCCAGAGCTAGAGACATTCCATTTCAAATCCTGCCTCCCCTCCCCAGCACACTCACAAGATAAGTAAAGTTTATCACCTAACATAAAATATAGAGTGCAGAAAAGTTTCATAGCTCTTTCAAAAGCTCTTGTCAACAGAGGAAAAGGGAGTGTGGATATAAAATAGAATAACCCTTTAGGAATGCAGTTTATATGGTCTTGTGTACCCGAGACAACCCTTCCCAGAGTTTCCCTGGCCAAGCTTACTTTTGACTTTAAAAATCTTTATAAAAGTTAATTAACCAACCGTTAACAAGAAGATTGCAAACCTGACTCTAAGGCCAGACAACTCAGGTGGGTGAGTTTCCTCACCTTGCATTGGTTGGGTTACAACCCTTAATGACAGCCCTTAACAGTTTGGCTCGCATAACCGGGAAACTCTCAGTATGGCGAGTTCCACGTAATACCAACATTTAAAATTTAAAGCAGAGATTTGTATCAAAGAGAAAATCAACTAGGCAAAACTCACTATGATTGAATAACCGACGGAGAGATATTGCACATTTGATTATTCAATTTGGGTTATTCATGAATAATAATTATTGTGTGGGGTCAACTATGAATCGGCGAAACAGGTAGACGACTAGGCCACCGATTCCGAGAACATCTTCAACAAAAACGCATCTAAACTGGTCGCTAGCCACTTTAATCTGCCGAATCATTCAAAGCAACATATGGCAGTCTGCGGCTTCTCCCTACATGAAGGAAGCACAGAAAGCTGCAAAACTCTAGAACAAAAATTTTTTATTTTTCAAATCGGCACTCTTAACCCTCACAGTATCAACAAACACTTTTCATTCAACTAATTTATTCTGTTGTTTTTCACGTTGCCTGGCACCAACCAATAGCGTAGCTCCATATTTCTCTATACAAACCACACACAACCCACAATTCCTCGATTCGCTCCAATGAAGGACTAGCACTCGAAATGTCATCTTTCGAATCTCTTTACAGTGGCCAATTCACATTTTCAACTCAGTCAACTTGATAAAACCAAATTATCCTGTAATACTCCCACTGACGCAGCACCATAGTTTCTTTAGAAACTAAGTTACCCCCTCTACTCAACTATGAATCGGCCTACAGGGACAAGGTTTTCACGAATATAAACACTTATTTGAGTTGCTTTAGGGGGAGGGTTGTCCCGTGTATCCAAAATGATATAAATGGGGCCTTACTGCT
This sequence comes from Platygyra sinensis, assembly GCA_019787425.1. Classification (NCBI taxonomy): domain Eukaryota; kingdom Metazoa; phylum Cnidaria; class Anthozoa; order Scleractinia; family Merulinidae; genus Platygyra; species Platygyra sinensis. The sequence goes on along the minus strand of JAHPZR010053775.1, from coordinate 25,012 downwards.
ACTTTAATTTGGTGTGTTGCCTCAAACAACACCCCCATGATACACCCAAACACCCTAACGGGACCTGATCTTTATACAGGACTTGATCAATGACAGATTCCTTCTGATGGCTCGAATTTGAAAAGAGGAATAGAACTTAAACATATTCCTCGAATGTTTACTCTGTTTCTTAAGCTTTAAATAAGACATGAGCTCAATCAAGTGTGTACTGGACGTGAATTTAAATTAAAAGCACCGACAGTAATTATTAATTCATGCCACGAAATTAAAGAAACCGATGACCCCGAAGTACCAGTACTGACTTGTACTGTATCTTACTGAAAACAACAATCTTCAACGAGAGATGCAGGAGTACGGGATACTGACCTTCAGCTTCCTTCAGCAAGCGATCCAGCTTATCTCTGTACCAATACACTTCAGCAAAGAGCAACTAAAGCTCTGGCGACAGCGACTTTCACAACTAAACGGCTTCTGGTAATTATGTTCCCGGAGCACACAGTGCAAACTATGGACAGCAATACTTCATCCTGGTTGTTGTTAACATTATAGGCTATTGCACTTAGCGTTATCACTAAATCACGAACAGCAAGAACCAAAAGTCGTAACAACACCAGTTCTGCAAATGTGTAAAATCCGCCATTCGAAGAGAGGAGGCTCTCTGTTATTGTCCTCCAAAACAATACTAAACTATTCTCTTTTCCCGAAATATTCGCTTAAAACGTCGAAGAAATGTGCTTGGAACATCTTTCCATCCTCACTATAAAATGAAACGAAACTGATGCTTTACAAATACATGGAAATCTTGAGTAATCGCATCCTCGGAGACCCAGGGGCAGTTAGTGGGGGCGGGAAAAAAGTCTAAACGGGCGAGAAAAAAATTCGGGCGAAGAAAAGTCAAGAACGACGAGAAGCATCCTCGGAGACCCAGGGGGCAGTTAGTGGGGGCGGGAAAAAAGTCTAAACGGGCGAGAAAAAAATTCGGGCGAAGAAAAGTCAAGAACGACGAGAAGAGCCCTGGGGACAATGTTTTAACGGACCAGTTCCAAACGGCCGGGGTAGTTCTGGCTTCTGATTGGTGCCACAAAACCTTCGTATTTTTGTGCCCAATCACAGAGCAGCAACACTAGGAGCCGTTTCGCGTCTACTTACACGACAGACACATCCAGTCCAGTTGCTCGCCATGTTTACTAGAGGAGAAAAGTTCCAATCACAGCACGAAGTGTAGGGGAGATCGTTCGGCCTATCCGCTAGAAACTCGCCGCAAATACGCTGGACCTTTCGCAGGTATCTTAACATTAGCGTATTTGACATACTGAGAGTTTTTGTACACTCCCCGATGTCGATAGATTTTTGGCGTTTCGGAATATTTTCGCCGCTTTCTTGGACGAAATAGAGTTTTTTTTCCAATATTTCCAGTATTTCCTGCATCACTTGCTGTGACTGAAACTTTTCCAGTCCTGAGAAATCTTTCATCGTAAGGGCCAGGCAGGTATGTTAGGTATTTCTTACTAGTAAACTAAGTCGCAAGTAAAAATTAAAACTGAAGAAAGGAAAAACTAGCTACACTAGGTATTTATAAACAACCCACTGACTCAACCTTTGCATGTCAGATTTATTTACTAAAAGCCACTTGGTATTTTTTGGGCCTAAGACAGTAGTTGCTGTTATCACAACATTGTTACAATGGATTAGAATTTCAAATCAAATGAATAAAGAAATTTATATACTAAGATGCTCAGGATATTGATCCTGAAAATTGGGTGCATCTGATCTGAATGTAAGAAACATGTATTAAACCAATAAATTATGAAGTTTTCCATAGTTCCAGTCCAAGAATTAAAGTACATTGTTATCAAACAAGTCTGTTATCTAGTATACTGTACTTCTCTTTGCTCAAATTTAAAACATTTCTGCTCATGCCTTTGCTAGTCTAACCTTGTTCTGAGCCAACTTTTATAAGACCTAATAACTGAATCATTTGTATCTTACTACCAAATTTTGACAAAAATGCCTTTTAGTTAATACTTGGCTGTTTAGTTTTGGTATCTTAGCTGTATCTTTTAACATAACCCCGCACTGCAATTTCCATGTAATTTATTGTTTTGCAATTAGCTTCATAGCTCAGCAAATGCAGAGTGATTTAAAAACAAGTTCAACAGAAATATTTATCAGTAAGTTAACTACTGTAAATTATCTTTAAGTAACAGTCCATGTAAGAAGGAGGCAACCACGCGGCAAGGAATGCAGAAAGGTGCTAACTTTTGCACAACATTGCTATTGTTCTATCATACTTCTGATTGGCTCGATCAGCAAAACTTACCAAAACTTCAGGTAGCAGCATATCTATTTATCTTTAATTGATCAACTATTTTCATTTGAACAAAATCTCTTCTGAATCAAAATATCACAGTAATCCTATGTGGGGAACATTGAAAAATTTGAGGCTTTTATTGTCTTTGTTTACGACTGTTGTGATTGGTTGAAATGTTTACACACAAAGAAAACTACCTTTCAGAATGGAGTTTAAATACATTTTATTTCATAAATTTGCTTTCCATCAGTTGATAAATTCTTGGTCTGAAAACACAACCGTTTCAATGTGGGGAAAGCTTATTGCCGCAGAACAATAGAAAATGGTACAGTTTTTACCTGGATCATTACTTAATACACCCAAAACAGAGTTCTAAGAAGTAATAGTAGGAGCAGGATTAGCATGCATCACAGATGCCAAAAACATCGTGCTGGTGTTTATGAAAGTACCATTATGGCTAAGATTCTGCAAGAAACTGACACTTTCCTTCTGCATCATAGCCCACCCACCCAGCCTCCCAACAAAGAAATGTTCCAAACAGTCTTCAAAGATTCCTTCAGTTTGTGTCAGTTACTTTTATCCCAAGCATGACAGTGAAAATCCTGTATTAAGCTACTTCTTTTCCCTTAATAATCCCCTTCCCTTCATGTTTTCTGTCAAAACAAAATCAAACAACAGAATTACCAGTGCAGTCTTAACATGCTAATCCAAACAAATCTTCAAACATAAATCATAACCTTGGGGAAGATGAATGTCACTGGTAACTGTGTGCAGAAAGAATCAACATAACACTACCTTGTTCACAACCAACATGTATTGAGTGGGAAACTGACCACCTGCTTTTGTTTTGCTAATTAAAGTCTCCTTCTCTATTAAAGTCTCCTTCTCTATCAAATATTCTCCCCATACCCCACAACTAACACTACTGGCAGAAGTTAGGAGGAGGAAAGTAAAATATTAATTACATGGTATGACATAATCATAATGGTAATTGAACTGAGTGGAGTGCAATCTGGTCGGAAATCATGCGCGTGATTTCAAAATCAAACGAGCGCACAGTACGAGTTCCGATTTGAAATCACAAGTATGATTCAAGACCAAAATTGCACAACCTGAAGGTCAATTACCACTTTATTGGATCCATTTTGGATTCTTATAGCCTACAGTGAGATTTTGGTTAGTCCAAATTTTATTGTACCAAATTTGCCAAACAATGGCTTTTGGGTCTTTCATTTTCCTGCAATGTGACTGGTTAGTTTAAAGAAGCCTTAAAATCTGATTGGTTGTTTTGTTTTACTGTCCCATTGTCATTGGCTGAGAAAAAGATGTGATTTAGAGCAAAAGATAGTGCGATTTGAGAATAAATCGAACCGCTGAGAGCCGATCACATTGCAAGGATAACCAGTGATTTCAAAGTGAATTCAATAAAGAATAAAAACATTCAGTCGCAGCATCAACATATAAAGTTCAGGTCACTTTAATCATAGTAATTGGAGGGGAAGAGGATGTTTGCTTCTGTGTTAGGTAGAATATTGATGTATGATAATTATGTGCTTTGCCTATTGGTCAGAAATAAAATCTTAGTTCTGCTGGACATGGAAAAACAATGTTGTGATGCCTGAACCTACTAATAGGCTATAAGCTCATATCCTATCACAGTCTTGTAGTACATGAAATCATTGCCAACTCAGTACTACTTGATTACATCAAATAGTGTTTTAATTTTTCTGACTTCTGAAACATCTGGATAACAAAAAATCTGAATAATATCATACCTACAATGGAAGAAATTTCACTCCATGGAAAGGTATTGTGAAATGTAAAGGTACTATGAAATGCTCTGAGATATTAGCTCATATAAAGCTACTCTACAATCCTAGGGTAAATAAAGTATTCACTTCGTATTCACATCATTAGGAAGTTACAGCAAACATGATTCACATCCAAGACTGTGGGGTGTGGAATGTGAAGCAGAATCAAGAAGTTTAAATAAATTGTTTAACCCAGACAAAGCACATAATTATCATACATCAATATTCTACCTAACACAGAAGCAAAACATCCTCTTCCCCTCCAATTACTATGATTAAAGTGACCTGAACTTTATATGTTGATGCTGCGACTGAATGTTTTTATTCTTTATTGAATTCACTTTGAAATCACTGGTTATCCTTGCAATGTGATCGGCTCTCAGCGGTTCGATTTATTCTCAAATCGCACTATCTTTTGCTCTAAATCACATCTTTTTCTCAGCCAATGACAATGGGACAGTAAAACAAAACAACCAATCAGATTTTAAGGCTTCTTTAAACTAACCAGTCACATTGCAGGAAAATGAAAGACCCAAAAGCCATTGTTTGGCAAATTTGGTTCAATAAAATTTGGACTAACCAAAATCTCACTGTAGGCTATAAGAATCCAAAATGGATCCAATAAAGTGGTAATTGACCTTCAGGTTGTGCAATTTTGGTCTTGAATCATACTTGTGATTTCAAATCGAACTCGTACTGTGCGCTCGTTTGATTTTGAAATCACGCGCATGATTTCCGACCAGATTGCACTCCACTCAGTTCAATTACCATTATGATTATGTCATACCATGTAATTAATATTTTACTTTCCTCCTCCTAACTTCTGCCAGTAGTGTTAGTTGTGGGGGTATGGGGAGAATATTTGATAGAGAAGGAGACTTTAATAGAGAAGGAGACTTTAATTAGCAAAACAAAAGCAGGTGGTCAGTTTCCCACTCAATACATGTTGGTTGTGAACAAGGTAGTGTTATGTTGATTCTTTCTGCACACAGTTACCAGTGACATTCATCTTCCCCCAAGGTTATGATTTATGTTTGAAGATTTGTTTGGATTAGCATGTTAAGACTGCACTGGTAATTCTGTTGTTTGATTTTGTTTTGACAGAAAACATGAAGGGAAGGGGATTATTAAGGGAAAAGAAGTAGCTTAATACAGGATTTTCACTGTCATGCTTGGGATAAAAGTAACTGACACAAACTGAAGGAATCTTTGAAGACTGTTTGGAACATTTCTTTGTTGGGAGGCTGGGTGGGTGGGCTATGATGCAGAAGGAAAGTGTCAGTTTCTTGCAGAATCTTAGCCATAATGGTACTTTCATAAACACCAGCACGATGTTTTTGGCATCTGTGATGCATGCTAATCCTGCTCCTACTATTACTTCTTAGAACTCTGTTTTGGGTGTATTAAGTAATGATCCAGGTAAAAACTGTACCATTTTCTATTGTTCTGCGGCAATAAGCTTTCCCCACATTGAAACGGTTGTGTTTTCAGACCAAGAATTTATCAACTGATGGAAAGCAAATTTATGAAATAAAATGTATTTAAACTCCATTCTGAAAGGTAGTTTTCTTTGTGTGTAAACATTTCAACCAATCACAACAGTCGTAAACAAAGACAATAAAAGCCTCAAATTTTTCAATGTTCCCCACATAGGATTACTGTGATATTTTGATTCAGAAGAGATTTTGTTCAAATGAAAATAGTTGATCAATTAAAGATAAATAGATATGCTGCTACCTGAAGTTTTGGTAAGTTTTGCTGATCGAGCCAATCAGAAGTATGATAGAACAATAGCAATGTTGTGCAAAAGTTAGCACCTTTCTGCATTCCTTGCCGCGTGGTTGCCTCCTTCTTACATGGACTGTTACTTAAAGATAATTTACAGTAGTTAACTTACTGATAAATATTTCTGTTGAACTTGTTTTTAAATCACTCTGCATTTGCTGAGCTATGAAGCTAATTGCAAAACAATAAATTACATGGAAATTGCAGTGCGGGGTTATGTTAAAAGATACAGCTAAGATACCAAAACTAAACAGCCAAGTATTAACTAAAAGGCATTTTTGTCAAAATTTGGTAGTAAGATACAAATGATTCAGTTATTAGGTCTTATAAAAGTTGGCTCAGAACAAGGTTAGACTAGCAAAGGCATGAGCAGAAATGTTTTAAATTTGAGCAAAGAGAAGTACAGTATACTAGATAACAGACTTGTTTGATAACAATGTACTTTAATTCTTGGACTGGAACTATGGAAAACTTCATAATTTATTGGTTTAATACATGTTTCTTACATTCAGATCAGATGCACCCAATTTTCAGGATCAATATCCTGAGCATCTTAGTATATAAATTTCTTTATTCATTTGATTTGAAATTCTAATCCATTGTAACAATGTTGTGATAACAGCAACTACTGTCTTAGGCCCAAAAAATACCAAGTGGCTTTTAGTAAATAAATCTGACATGCAAAGGTTGAGTCAGTGGGTTGTTTATAAATACCTAGTGTAGCTAGTTTTTCCTTTCTTCAGTTTTAATTTTTACTTGCGACTTAGTTTACTAGTAAGAAATACCTAACATACCTGCCTGGCCCTTACGATGAAAGATTTCTCAGGACTGGAAAAGTTTCAGTCACAGCAAGTGATGCAGGAAATACTGGAAATATTGGAAAAAAAACTCTATTTCGTCCAAGAAAGCGGCGAAAATATTCCGAAACGCCAAAAATCTATCGACATCGGGGAGTGTACAAAAACTCTCAGTATGTCAAATACGCTAATGTTAAGATACCTGCGAAAGGTCCAGCGTATTTGCGGCGAGTTTCTAGCGGATAGGCCGAACGATCTCCCCTACACTTCGTGCTGTGATTGGAACTTTTCTCCTCTAGTAAACATGGCGAGCAACTGGACTGGATGTGTCTGTCGTGTAAGTAGACGCGAAACGGCTCCTAGTGTTGCTGCTCTGTGATTGGCACAAAAATACAAAGGTTTTGTGGCACCAATCAGAAGCCAGAACTACCCCGGCCGTTTGGAACTGGTCCGTTAAAACATTGTCCCCAGGGGCTCTTCTCGTCGTTCTTGACTTTTCTTCGCCCGAATTTTTTTCTCGCCCGTTTAGACTTTTTTCCCGCCCCCACTAACTGCCCCTGGGTCTCCGAGGATGCTTCTCGTCGTTCTTGACTTTTCTTCGCCCGAATTTTTTCTCGCCCGTTTAGACTTTTTTCCCGCCCCCACTAACTGCCCCTGGGTCTCCGAGGATGCGATTACTCAAGATTTCCATGTATTTGTAAAGCATCAGTTTCGTTTCATTTTATAGTGAGGATGGAAAGATGTTCCAAGCACATTTCTTCGACGTTTTAAGCGAATATTTCGGGAAAAGAGAATAGTTTAGTATTGTTTTGGAGGACAATAACAGAGAGCCTCCTCTCTTCGAATGGCGGATTTTACACATTTGCAGAACTGGTGTTGTTACGACTTTTGGTTCTTGCTGTTCGTGATTTAGTGATAACGCTAAGTGCAATAGCCTATAATGTTAACAACAACCAGGATGAAGTATTGCTGTCCATAGTTTGCACTGTGTGCTCCGGGAACATAATTACCAGAAGCCGTTTAGTTGTGAAAGTCGCTGTCGCCAGAGCTTTAGTTGCTCTTTGCTGAAGTGTATTGGTACAGAGATAAGCTGGATCGCTTGCTGAAGGAAGCTGAAGGTCAGTATCCCGTACTCCTGCATCTCTCGTTGAAGATTGTTGTTTTCAGTAAGATACAGTACAAGTCAGTACTGGTACTTCGGGGTCATCGGTTTCTTTAATTTCGTGGCATGAATTAATAATTACTGTCGGTGCTTTTAATTTAAATTCACGTCCAGTACACACTTGATTGAGCTCATGTCTTATTTAAAGCTTAAGAAACAGAGTAAACATTCGAGGAATATGTTTAAGTTCTATTCCTCTTTTCAAATTCGAGCCATCAGAAGGAATCTGTCATTGATCAAGTCCTGTATAAAGATCAGGTCCCGTTAGGGTGTTTGGGTGTATCATGGGGGTGTTGTTTGAGGCAACACACCAAATTAAAGTAGCAGTAAGGCCCCATTTATATCATTTTGGATACACGGGACAACCCTCCCCCTAAAGCAACTCAAATAAGTGTTTATATTCGTGAAAACCTTGTCCCTGTAGGCCGATTCATAGTTGAGTAGAGGGGGTAACTTAGTTTCTAAAGAAACTATGGTGCTGCGTCAGTGGGAGTATTACAGGATAATTTGGTTTTATCAAGTTGACTGAGTTGAAAATGTGAATTGGCCACTGTAAAGAGATTCGAAAGATGACATTTCGAGTGCTAGTCCTTCATTGGAGCGAATCGAGGAATTGTGGGTTGTGTGTGGTTTGTATAGAGAAATATGGAGCTACGCTATTGGTTGGTGCCAGGCAACGTGAAAAACAACAGAATAAATTAGTTGAATGAAAAGTGTTTGTTGATACTGTGAGGGTTAAGAGTGCCGATTTGAAAAATAAAAAATTTTTGTTCTAGAGTTTTGCAGCTTTCTGTGCTTCCTTCATGTAGGGAGAAGCCGCAGACTGCCATATGTTGCTTTGAATGATTCGGCAGATTAAAGTGGCTAGCGACCAGTTTAGATGCGTTTTTGTTGAAGATGTTCTCGGAATCGGTGGCCTAGTCGTCTACCTGTTTCGCCGATTCATAGTTGACCCCACACAATAATTATTATTCATGAATAACCCAAATTGAATAATCAAATGTGCAATATCTCTCCGTCGGTTATTCAATCATAGTGAGTTTTGCCTAGTTGATTTTCTCTTTGATACAAATCTCTGCTTTAAATTTTAAATGTTGGTATTACGTGGAACTCGCCATACTGAGAGTTTCCCGGTTATGCGAGCCAAACTGTTAAGGGCTGTCATTAAGGGTTGTAACCCAACCAATGCAAGGTGAGGAAACTCACCCACCTGAGTTGTCTGGCCTTAGAGTCAGGTTTGCAATCTTCTTGTTAACGGTTGGTTAATTAACTTTTATAAAGATTTTTAAAGTCAAAAGTAAGCTTGGCCAGGGAAACTCTGGGAAGGGTTGTCTCGGGTACACAAGACCATATAAACTGCATTCCTAAAGGGTTATTCTATTTTATATCCACACTCCCTTTTCCTCTGTTGACAAGAGCTTTTGAAAGAGCTATGAAACTTTTCTGCACTCTATATTTTATGTTAGGTGATAAACTTTACTTATCTTGTGAGTGTGCTGGGGAGGGGAGGCAGGATTTGAAATGGAATGTCTCTAGCTCTGGGCCTTGATGTTGTGTGTTGTCCAACTGATTATGCAAACTTTACTTCCCAAATCTTTTTGGGTGGGTGCTTTGAGATGATCATCTTTATCACTACAGTGGAACCCCACCTTTTGGCCATCCTGGTAACACAGCCACATCGTTTCTACGCCACTTTATTCTGACTGAAACAAAAGCTCAGTTAGTGCTTTTTATTTATAGAACCCCCTTAATATGGCCATAATGTTAAGACAGTCAGATTTTTGTTGCCTGGTGCTGACCAGATTAGCAGGGTTCCACTGTAATTTAAAAATACTTTATCAGTGTCAATTGGTTGTTTTTTAGAATATTTGTATCTCATAAAGGAAAAAATGAATCTGAGCTAACCCACGAAACAAAATTCTGGTACATTTTAGTAGTAATTTAGTGCAATTTATAATATTCATGCATCATTTTGATAGTGAAGTTTCATAAATGCTATTTATTTGGAGGTTGTTAGGTTTCTTCCTCAAATTACAGTACCCGGGAGGCTGATATCTCTATAATTATGTCATCATCTGAAGGCAATAATATTTTGATGCCTGTCATAAATTATGTAATTATGACGTCACAATGCTTGTGATTACTTCTAAGTTATAAAAAATAAAACAACACAGCTATCCGACCTTCGCGTGATACTTCGTAGTTACAATAGTTGTAACATTGGTGCCGGGACCAGGATGACAGAGGATATAACCAAAATGATATCGATCCGAGGAGCCTACAAAGGACACTGTACGCAAGACTTTAAAAAAGCAGAAAAACTCATAGCTACAAAGGATTCAGATCCTGCTGAATTAGAGGCACTTGTGGACAGACTCACACGAAGAGCTGGGGAAATAGCGCAGATGGATGCTAAAATTGTAATGGCTTTGGAGACAGAGCCAGAAATACTAAAAGACACAGAATCAGCCCTATTGTTTCAAGACAATATATCGGACTGGCAATTCCGAATCAAACGATTTCTCAAGAGTAAACAAGAAACGCCGGTGAGTCAGTTCCATAACAGTAGTTTCAAACAAACACCAACGCCTCGAATGCACATTAATCTACCCAAGATAAACATCAAATCCTTTGGAGGAGATCCACTTGAATGGCTCACATTCTGGGATAGCTTTAGTGCAGCTATCGATAAAAACCTTGAACTAAGTGATGTTGAAAAAATGAATTATCTTAATGGAATGCTTAAAGGAGAAGCAGCGCGCGCTATCTCCGGGCTTCCATTGACTGACGAAAATTATAGAAAAGCGACTGGGCTATTAAAAGAACGCTTTGGCAAAATCCAAAATTTAACCAACGCTTACATGGAATCATTATCCAAGATCCGAGCGCCATCAAGTGACATTAAAAATTTAAGGGAATTTCACGATACATGCGAAGCCAGTATTCGTGGCTTAGAAACACTTGGCGTAATGACAGAATCATATGGTAGTTTGCTAATTCCCATACTCCTAAAGAAGATACCCGAGGACATACGCTGCTTGATATTCAGAGCGGATCATTTAGCGGACAGCTCCCTGGATAGATTGAGGGTAGCTATACGACAAGAAATTGAAACACGAGAGAAAAGTCACATATCCTCTAAAGAAGATTCCACATCTGTTGAAATGGACAGCGAAGTATTCGTGCCAACTGCTAGCACTCTATTAACCAAGGTTCAGCAAAAACAAAGAATTTTCAACAGAAAACCGAAAGTAACACGCCCATGCACTTACTGCGCGGAAACACACCGCCCAGAGAAATGCGATAAAATCACATCAGTTGAAGAACGCAGATCTATCCTTCAACGCCAACAAAGATGTCTCAACTGTCTTGGACTCAAACACACGAAAAGTCAATGCTACTCAAAAGGTCGTTGTATGAAATGTAAGGGCAAACACCATACTTCGATCTGCGAAGAAAAACAAGAGAATCCAAACCAAAGTTCATCATATCAGATGAAAGAAAACAATTCAAACAGTAGTCAGCCACCTACACATACCACAGCAAAAAACACAACCCTCATGGGAGCAACACATTCCCTTCATCCTACCAATCATATCCTGATGCAATCCGCCGTCACAAAGATACGTGGAGCCGGTAAACAATATCGCCAAGCTCGCGTCCTGTTCGATACGGGATCACAAAGAACCTTTATTACTCAAGATATGACGCACAAACTTGAACTGAAACCAACGGGGAAAGAACTCCTGGATGTAACTACTTTCGGCTCATTTCAAAGTACCAGGAAACCATATGATATTGTCTCATTCTCGCTATCGACAGAAACAGAGAATATCACAATAAAAGCACTAGTAACTCCAATTATTTGCCCACCGCTATCAGTCATGGAAAAACTTAAGATACCTCCTGCATTGAAAGGACTCAAACTTGCAGATCGTCTGCAATCACCAGAAAATCTTGACGTTGATATCATCATTGGAAACGACTATTATGGTCAGCTGATTACTGGAAAAATAATCAAAACTGAAAACGAAGCCTTGCTTGCTATAGAAAGCAAATTCGGATGGCTCCTGTCCGGACCCGTTCAAAACGAGAGCAACCACGAGAACGACTTAAACACACTGTGCCAAAGGATCGAAATAACGCCAGTACAAGAGTCAAAACTCGATAACCTATTAACCAAGTTCTGGGAAATCAGCAAGATACCAGAAGAAAGCGACAAAAACGACGATATCATAACAGACTTTCAGCAAACCATCCGATTTAACGAAGCGACCGGTAGATACAACGTAAGACTCCCATGGAAACAAAACAAACAAGATCTACCAATAAACTTCATTTTAAGCAAAAGACGGTTAAACAGTCTACTAAACAGCCTCAACAAGAAGGACCCAGGACTTATTGAGAAATACAACAAACAACTCCTTGAACAAGTCAATCTCGGTTTCATAGAGAAAGTGAGGAACCTCAATATTCACGAAGGCATTTTACATTACATCCCGCACTTTCCTGTTTTTAAAACGGATAGCGCGACAACTAAGATGAGAATAGTCTATGACGCATCTGCCAGAGTGTCATCAGACGCATTGAGTTTAAATGACTGTCTGCATACAGGTCCAAATCTAATGCAGGATCTAACTGGTATCCTATTAAAGTTCAGGACCCACAGAGTTGCCTTCACGGCAGACATCGAAAAAGCTTTTCTTCAAATCGAACTAAACAACCAAGACAGAGATGCTACTAGATTCTTATGGCTAAAAGACACGAACAAATCCGTTAACAGTGCGGACAATTTGGAAGCTTACAGATTTTGCCGCGTTCTATTTGGAGCAGCTCCCTCACCCTTTCTACTAAACGCGACAATACGATATCACCTTAGCGAAAACGATAACTGGATAATGAAAGACTTAACAGAGAATATGTATATGGACAATGTGGTCACAGGAACTAATTGCGACGATAACGCCTTAGAATATTATTCTTTGTCGCGAAATTATCTACAACAAGCAGGCATGAATTTACGACAGTGGACCTCTAACTCAATCGCTTTAAATCGCAGAGCACAAGATGATAATGCACATGCAGCTCAAACAACAAAAATTCTAGGACTCACGTGGAACTCAACGAACGATACGCTATCCCTTTCACTCGAAAACATGATCAAAAAATCGGAAGCTATCACAAAACTTACTAAAAGAGCCACGATCAGCTTTGCATCAAAGTTGTTTGATCCCCTGGGATATGTTGAACCCATTACAGTCAAAGCAAAGATCATGATCCAAGATCTATGGAAACAGAACTTAAGCTGGGATGAGGATGTCCCAAGCGGTCATGAGAACCAGTGGCTACACTGGATCAGCGATATCAGCAATTTGACGTCGATTGAAATACCCAGACCATACTTCCTCACAGACATTTCTACACGGCAACTTCATATATTTTGCGACAGCAGCCAACTAGCTTACGGAGCAGTGGCTTACCTAAGAGGAGAATCAGGAGCTGAAGTATACACTGCGTTCGTTATGGCTAAAACCAAAGTTGCACCTATTAAAACACAGACCCTTCCACGACTGGAACTGTTAGCAGCTCTCTTAGGAGCGCAGTTATCTGAATATCTGACCAAGACACTACAACTTACAACAACCAAATGCGGAGTCACATACTGGAGTGATTCCCAAATAGTATTATCGTGGATATCGTCTACTAAACAATTACCACAATTTGTTAGTACACGAGTCCACAAGATAAAAGACATAACAACCCCGAATACATGGCGATTTTGCCCAACATCGATGAATCCAGCCGACTTGTTGACTCGGGGACTTGATACCAAAATCTTCAACGAGAAGAAACAGCTATGGTTTCATGGGCCTCCATGGCTGAGAAACCCAGAGGACACATGGCCTCTACAACCCGAACCATCATCAATCCACACAGAGTACGAGAACCCACAACTGGCAGTTACCATTATGGCAGATATTAAAGAACATCCCAACATACTGAACATCATTGAGTTAACAAAATACAGCACCCTAACGCGTGTCGTCAGAATTACTGCCCTTCTTGTCCTTTTTGCAAGAAAGTGGAAAACACCTGAAGCGTATAATGATAACATTCTCACCACAAAAGAAATGCTGGAAGCCAGAAATTTGTTACTCAAAGCAACTCAACAAATAACTTATAAAAAAGAAGTATCATACCTAAAGAACGGGGATAAATTCAAAGAACCTGCCATCGTACGACAACTCAACCTTTATCTTGACGATGAGGACCTACTTCGCTGTCGTGGACGGTTACAGTACACAAATCTACCCCACGATACAAAGTTTCCCATTCTCATGCCAAAAGCCAATTATTTGACTTCACTGATAGTCCAATCTATGCACAAGACGGTTATGCATGGTGGAGTTTGTGAAACATTAACTCAGCTAAGACAAACATATTGGATTCCACAAGGTCGACAGTTGGTTAAAAGAATCATCTCCAAGTGCACAACATGCAGAAAAATCCAAGGACCACCGTTTCGTTCTGTACCTACACCACCTCTACCCAAACCGAGAGTTCTACCATCACAGGCCTTTCAATTTACTGGCATCGATTACGCAGGTCCTCTTTATGTTCGCGACCAAGGAAATCGAACTTCATCCAAAGTTTACGTTTGTCTGTTCACTTGTGCCGCAATACGAGCCGTACACCTCGAGTTAGTAGAAGATCAGACAACCCACGCCTTTCTTAGGGCATTCAGAAGATTTATCAGTCGACGTGGAGTTCCCGAATGTATCATTTCTGACAACGCAAAAACCTTTAAAGCTGGAGCTCAAGAACTCCAAACGTTGAAAAATCATGTCCTCAAGCCAGATGCATCACAACAGTTCCTCGCCAACCATAACATAACATGGAAGTTCATAACAGAACGAGCCCCGTGGTGGGGAGGATTCTACGAAAGGCTTGTTGGATTAGTAAAAAGATGTCTCAAAAAAACTATAGGCAAAGCCTGTCTAAGCATTATTGAACTTAACACAATACTCATTGAGGTTGAGGCAGTGTTAAACAGCCGTCCCTTGACATACCCTTATGTGGATATTAACGATGCCTCTCCTTTAACCCCATCACATTTCTTATGTGGACACCGTCTTCTGGCATTACCAGACACAAGAGTTAGCGTCCAAGAATCAGATCCAGACTATATTCTGCCTGATGTTTCTACAAAAGAGCTAACAAAGAGAGCTAAATATCATGAGAAAACGATACGGGCTTTCTGGACACGTTGGCAAAAGGAGTATCTGACAAGTCTACGTGAATATAACACTCATCAAAGGAAAGTGTCAAACAACACCACAGTTTCTATAGGAGACGTTGTTCTCATACATGATAATATGCCACGTAATCAGTGGAAAATAGGTGTCGTTACTGACTTACATAAAGGGAAAGACGGATTAGTCAGATCTGTATCTTTAAGAATAAGTTCTGGTAATACACTGTTAAGACCTATAGAGAAACTTTACCCATTGGAGGTATCCAGTGAGAACAATACACAAAGTATTGAAAAGGAAGACAAAGAAGCTATAACCGATAAACAACGCCCCCAGTACGACTTGCCGCTCAGAAGGCAATTCATAGAATCCGGGAACAATCAAAGGAACACTTGACCTGAAAGATATTTATTACGAAACTATTCTTTAATATTTCTATTTTGTTAATCATTCCATACTATTTCTTATCCAATCGGCCCGGGAGAGTGTCATAAATTATGTAATTATGACGTCACAATGCTTGTGATTACTTCTAAGTTATAAAAATAAAACAACACAGCTATCCGACCTTCGCGTGATACTTCGTAGTTTACACATAGTTTGTAAACATGTTCAAAAAAATAAAAAAGTTACAAAAATGGCTTCTCAGACCTTGGGGGCGTCCTCCGTATACGGCTTGGCCATCCGACACTTGTGTGTAAAAAGCTGAAAAGTATTGCTCTTGAAGCCAATATTGTACCCTTGGAACAAAAACACACATTGATAAGAGAAAAAAAATACACATTGATGAGTTGAATATGGAATTAGCCCACACTGAATTAGTTACTGAGCATATCTTGGATTTGCATTGACCCTTGACCAATGCATAGACTACTGGCTGTGATTTAAGGTGTTAATAGGAAACTGTTAATGATTACAAAGGAAAAGGAACTATTGAGAATGAGGAATATTTAGGAATAAACCTTTTCATTGTCAGCTGTGATGGGGAGAGGGTTAGGCACCTAGGATGAAGAGGTGTTCTGCCCAAACCAGAGGTCTGGAAAATAAGACTTTAAAGGTAGTAGGAACCAGAGAATCAATAGAAAGTTTAATACAAATTGTAAGTATTCATTTTTTCTGATTTCTCACTATGAAATGCAGTACTTCAGCAATGTTCAGAGCTATCATTCAGTTTACAGATCTCTTCACTTTCATTGACACAGTAAGTATTGTTATTTCCTCTGTGCAGCAATGACTTCAACAAAATCACTCAGGGGGAAGGGGTACTCCCAGAATAGTTGGGTGGGGCTATGTGGCCTGTTTCTCACAACCCTTACCCGACTTATGACTAAATCTGTGATTTTTTCTACCCTTATTTATGACCTGAAATATATCCTGTTTATGACCATTGCAGCTAATAGTTGCCCTAAATATAGTTTAAGGGCTTTTGTTGGTGGTCTTATCAATAATGAAGAAGTACCTTCTTCTAATAAACATATCCAGTTCACGAATAGAGTACAAAAACCATACACTATTGATGACCAAAATGGCTGGAAAACAATAACCTTAGGCAGCCTATATGAATTTAACCCATGTGAGGAAGTGCCCCCTCCCTCCTGGGAATATACCATTTACCAAACACAGTGGTTTTGATATGAAAAACTATACCTGCCAACTTTTTTTCAGTAAAATGCGTGAGATTTTTTCGTCTCCACAGAACCCAAATTTCCGAAGATTTGCCAACGCCTTCCAAAGATTGCCGAAGTTTTTGAAAGATTTCCGAAGATCATCGAAGATTTCCGACAACTTCCGAAGATAACCGAAGGTGTAGAAAGATTTTTGATGATTTCAAAAACAGGAAGCGCCAATGATTTTCAAAGGATTTCCAACCAATCTCGAGCATTATTAAAGAGTTCTGAAGATGTTGTGACAACTTTCTAGAACGTTTTTAAGCAATTACACTTGCTAATGTCACTTAGGCGTGAGAAATTGGCCTGAATGTGCGAGATCACAGTTTTAGATCCGCAGGCTTGAGACTCGCACATAATGTGTAAGAGTTGGCAGGTATAAAAAAAACAGGTTTGGCCCCTCCTTTTTATTACTTGCGTTACTATCTAACCTAAAAAAAGAAACAATATCACAACCCCACCTTGCCCCTTTAATTTCATCTGTCACTTTTTACCACTCACAAATATCTAAACCAACTTCAAAATAAAAAAAGGTTTTTTGGGGGCAAATGGGGAAATGCTAACAATTTGCTGAATTAAAAAATGAATGCACCATCAATCTTACCTGGTGGTTTGTTCTCAAGTTATCAATTTGTTTCTTATAAACTGCAGTCCAGAAGTCTTTACAGATGTACTTCATTATTTCAAGTTCATCCTTGAAGCGAGGGGAATCCTTTGTGAATCTACAGAAAAGATAAGCAAAACCAACGTATGTTTTTAAAAAAATGAAACTGCCAGGTGTAGCTGCTAAGAGGTTTAGAGAAAAGGATCATCTGAAGATGCTATCAGCTGCACTGGGTCGTAACATCTACGTGATTGTCACACTTGGATCTTGCTGTTCCACATGAAACCAAGCATGTACAAAAATACAAATATACCGGTAGATAATGTACCAGTCAAATCGAAGCTTGAACATCTCCCCACCCCAGGCATACCCCGGGCATCATTTGACGCCTCTTCCTGCCTGGCAGGGAGGGCATTTGATCATCACTCGTAGGGGGTGGGGAATTTGGTCGCTAGCCTCGATTTCATGTTACGAGTCGGGCTGATTCAGTGTGGGTCAATAACTCGTGGCTGAGAAGGCAGAGACAAACTTTGATTAACGCAAAGGAAAAGATTGGCGTATTCGTGGCGGATTGGTTGAAAACCAAAGGCCTATACAAGCTGTGTTCCGTATTTGAAGGTGTTTAAGAACGATTTATATCTATAATATATAAATATGTGTTGTCTGATAAACCATGTTAGCATGCACAGCTCTGAAGCATAATAGAAGCTACTGAAAAGTTAAAACAGTAATCTGGTAATTTTCCCGGGGGTGGGGCATTTGAACAGCTTTTCGGCCCGGTGAGGGCGGGATTTGAACAAAAATTTTCCAATGCCGGGGGGGGGATGTTTACGCTTCGATTTGACTGGTACATAACATTTATATGAAACTGCACTTTAGCATGTTTTTGAGTCACAGGAAGCTGAGTACAAATCATGCAACATAAGCTTACTCTGGAAAATAAGAGACGTAATCTACTTACCTTTCTACCAGTCTCTGACCAACACTAAATCCAAGTCGTTCAAGATTTTGTATAACATCATTCTACGAAAAACATAAGACAACTATTAATTTGCGAACTGCAATTTCTATAAATTATCGCTACAAGAAAGACAAAACACGTTATTTTTTATACATACTCTTGACTGAGAACACTTTTTAAACGAGGCAATACTCACATCTATATTTTTTCCCGGTCTGTTTGTGAAATAAGCGACAATTTCCATGTGAACAAAGTCAAACAGTGACTCGACGTCCGCCATTTTAAGCCACAGGCGAGGAGCTGGGCTCCAGTCAGTTCCAGTCTCCATCTGCTTCTTGAAATCACAACGACGAAGATGGCGGAATCAAAGTTCTCGCAAAGTAGTCTCAATATTCGGAGATCGACGGCAAGTAAATTCAAAAAGTTTGAATCAATCCGAGGAAAAGAAGTAGATATCGCCTTCTGGAATATAGTTGTGATTACTGCACTGGATGAAAGCCAGAAAAATGCTTATGAAATTCAACTGCAGGCCAAACTTGCTCGCGGAGAGCTTCCACTTGGAGTGAAATATCATGTGTTCTACGATCCGCCTGGGCCAAAGATAGGTAACGGAGGCTCTTTCCTGGTCACTATCGGTGACTTGTTAAAGATTTATGACAAGGAGGAGCTACTGAAATCGAAAATAATCATGTTTCCCGCTGGAGGTTACAGCCAAAGGCTACCCAACGCCAGCGTCCTGGGGAAAGCTTTCACAGCTCTTCCATTTGGTAGGTTTATAATTAACAAAATATTTAGCAATTATTGAATGAGGCTGAGTACGATATGAAGAATTCTGCAGATCAGGGAGGGTGGATAACACCCTCTGTGATATGCAGAATTCTTCAAATCCTACGAAAGCCGATACAATAATTTCCCTTTATTATTTATTCAAATGTTTTCAAACTCTGAAAGGAGAAAATGAGCTCTTTGTTTTTCAGCTCACCGAAAATAACACAACCTCATCCCCATTTTCTCAGTCAACGGTGCAATAACCTGCAGCGGGCTGCACTTGACGTCATTTTGACGTCATCAGTTTAATAATCTGCAGTGGGCTGCACTTTTGACATCATTTTGACGTCATCAGTTCAACAATCTGAAGCATTCTGCACTTTTGACGTCATCGGTTCAATATTCTTTCTAAATTTGGTCTTATGCTGAATTATGCGTGTGGTTTTAATCAGTCAGAAATGGAAAAATTTTGATTGAACAATATAGTTTTTCTTTATATAATTTGCTTTTACCTGTAAAATTAACTGACTGTTGACAATTAATTTTTATTATATAATTTGTACAGTTTAAGTGTTTTATTCAACCTTGTTTACTTTCCTATTTTTTTTTGAAAAAAAAAAATTAAAAGTATTGCCACATGTACAAGAAATTTTAATTTCTCAGAGAGGATCTCTTCATTGTTTTAATTGTCTTTTAAATTAATATAAAACTGCAACCTGGCAGGGATATCTTTTTCTTTTCAGGGAGAGAGGGGAATATGAGTTTAACACTACTGTGGAGTTTTAAATAAAGTGCTCCTTGATATACCAATAAATTTGACATCAGTACAGTATATATCAAACTTATATGTATACACTGTGAGCTTTACATGTATACTGCTTTGATGACCTGAAAATCCTTGCAATATCTTTGTAAAGAAATGTACAGTCTGTCAAAATTCTGATGGCAACTAAAGATAGTTTTTGTAGTCACTCAGTGGGCTCATTATACACGGAATGCAAATATGTTGTCGCCAGGGACAAGTTGTATGGAAGCAAGGCTAGTCAGGCTTTGATGTTTTGTTTTGACAGGAAAGGGCATATAATTCATGGTAGGACAGATAATTATTATAGTCTCCTTCCCCCTTTACCCCTTAAATGCTAACTGCAAGCAAACAGCAGTAATTAAAACCAAACCACAAGCAAACACAGTATTTAATTGCTGCGGTTTCGTTTTAATTACTGCTGTTTGCTTGCGGTTAGCATTTAAGGGGTAAAAGGGGGAAGGAGACTATATGTGTCCTACCATGAATTATATGCCAAGGAAAGTCTTGCTTCGTCATCAATCTGGCGTACTTTATTTCACCCTCCATAAACGTTTTGTGTTTGTAAATGCTACCAGAAGGGAGTGAAATTTTCCACAATAGAGAGAGTACTTTTTTTCCGTTTCCCAGTTCGCCTCTTAGGGAAAAACAGATGAAGGAAAGGAGTTCATGATTGCCGAAGGAACTGTTAAAGTTTGTTTCGTTACATTTCAGCAGATTTCAGGCTGAAATATTGTAGAAAATGTGTGAGCAACCGCATTTAGCTCCTAGTCATTGTCGTTTGGCTTGATGTTTTCACTGGTTACAATGGCAGGGAAAATTGAAGTTCATTTGCTTGGTTATTACATCATAGTATTCAATGTGGAAGTGTACATAAACGACTTCGCCTTTTTGATAGAGAGTCTTTCAAGAGGAGCTTTTCTTTACCTTGAGGAAGGCACTGGCCATGTAAGTCGTGTTGGTACACCACCAGACACCACATAAGCTCGTCACATAAACGATTTTCTCTAAGACCTTCTAACCTGAAATGTAGCGGACAAACTTAAAGTTCTGCAGCAAACATTAACTCCTTTCCTTCGTCTCCACTATTTTCCCTAAGCTTATGAGGCGAACGGTGGAAGACTTCTGTCCCTTCTCGTGGCATTCAGAGACACGTAGGCACAGTGAAATAAAGCAGACCAGATCATGAATGAAGCAAGACTTTTCTGGGGAGGCATTGTACAAACAAAACATCTAAGACTGACTAGCCTCGCCTTCATGCAACTTGACCTGGGTGCCGGCCGAGTGATCATAAAGAAGAATGACGTTTTTTTCCTGTTTGGAATATCTTTCTTTGTTTTAGAGATATTTCAGTTTTTGTAAATGCAATTGAGGAAAGTGATGACATCATAGGTCATTCCATAAAACCATACAACACTCAATCAAGAATATCTCTAGAAATATTAGAGCAGTGTTCTTTAAACTTGCACATCACAAAAGAAACAAAATGACACCTGTCATGCCATTGTCATGACAACAGTTATGCCAGTGGTACTGTTTTAATTAAGACTAAAATTCTCAGATAATTTTACAGGTAAAAGCAAATTATATAAAGAAAAACTATATTGTTCAATCAAAATTTTTCCATTTCTGACTGATTAAAACCACACGCATAATTCAGCATAAGACCAAATTTAGAAAGAATATTGAACCGATGACGTCAAAAGTGCAGAATGCTTCAGATTGTTGAAACTGATGACGTCAAAATGATGTCAAAAGTGCAGCCCACTGCAGATTATTAAACTGATGACGTCAAAATGACGTCAAGTGCAGCCCGCTGCAGGTTATTGCACCGGTTGACTGAGAAAATGGGGATGAGGTTTGTGTTATTTTCGGTGAGCTGAAAAACAAAGAGCTCATTTTCCTCCTTTCAGTGTTTTGAAAACATTTGAATAAATAATAAAGGGAAATTATTGTATCGGCTTTCGTAGGATTTGAAGAATTCTGCATATCACAGAGGGTGTTATCCACCCTCCCTGATCTGCAGAATTCTTCATATCGTACTCAGCCTCATTCAATAATTGCTAAATATTTTGTTAATTATAAACCTACCAAATGGAAGAGCTGTGAAAGCTTTCCCCAGGACGCTGGCGTTTGGGTAGCCTTTGGCTGTAACCTCCAGCGGGAAACATGATTATTTTCGATTTCAGTAGCTCCTCCTTGTCATAAATCTTTAACAAGTCACCGATAGTGACCAGGAAAGAGCCTCCGTTACCTATCTTTGGCCCAGGCGGATCGTAGAACACATGATATTTCACTCCAAAGTGGAAGCTCTCCGCGAGCAAGTTTGGCCTGCAGTTGAATTTCATAAGCATTTTTCTGGCTTTCATCCAGTGCAGTAATCACAACTATATTCCAGAAGGCGATATCTACTTCTTTTCCTCGGATTGATTCAAACTTTTTGAATTTACTTGCCGTCGATCTCCGAATATTGAGACTACTTTGCGAGAACTTTGATTCCGCCATCTTCGTCGTGTGATTTCAAGAAGCAGATGGAGACTGGAAACTGACTGGAGCCCAGCTCCTCGCCTGTGGCTTAAAATGGCGGGACGTCGAGTCACTGTTTGACTTTGTTCACATGGAAATTGTCGCTTATTTCACAAACAGACCGGGAAAAAATATAGATGTGAGTATTGCCTCGTTTAAAAAGTGTTTCTCAGTCAAGAGTATGTATAAAAAAATAACGTGTTTTGTCTTTCTTGTAGCGATAATTTATAGAAATTGCAGGTTCGCAAATAATAGTTGTCTTATGTGTTTTCGTAAGAATGATGTTATACAAAATCTTGAACGACTTGGATTTAGTGTTGGTCAGAGACTGGTAGAAAGGTAAGTAGATTACGTCTCTTATTTTCCAGAGTAAGCTTATGTTGCATGATTGTACTCAGCTTCCTGTGACTCAAAAACATGCTAAAGTGCAGTTTCATATAAATGTTATGTACCAGTCAAATCGAAGCGTAAACATCCCCCCCCCCGGCATTGGAAAATTTTTGTTCAAATCCCGCCCTCACACCGGGCCGAAAAGCTGTTCAAAGGCCCCACCCCCGGGAAAATTACCAGATTACTGTTTTAACTTTTCAGTAGCTTCTATTATGCTTCAGAAGCTGTGCATGCTAACATGGTTTATCAGACAACACATATTATATATATTATAGATATAAATCGTTCTTCAACAAAAATCAACTCATGGGGGAGGGTACTCCCAGAAATAGTTGGTGGGGCTATGTGGGCCTGTTTTCCTCACAACCCTTACCCGACTTATGACTAAATCTGTGATTTTTTCTACCTTATTTATGACCTGAAATATATCCTGTTTATGACCTATTGCAAGCTAATAGTTGCCCTAAATATAGTTTAAGGGCTTTGTTGGTGGTCCTTATCAATAATGAAAGAAGTACTTCTTCTTAATAAACATATCCAGTTCACGAAATATAGTACAAAACCATACACTAGTGATGCCAAAATGGCTGGGATCAACAATAGACCTTAAGGCAGCCTATAGGAATTTACCCATGTGATGAAGTGCCCCCTCCCTCCTGGGACTTACCATTTAGCCAAACACAGTGGTTCTTGATATGAAAAAAACTATACCTGCAACTTTTTTTCAGTAAATGCGTGAAGATTTTTTCGTCTCCACAGAAACCCAAATTTCCGAAGATTTGCCCAACGCCTTCCAAAGATTGACGAAGTTTTTGAAAGATTTCACAAGATCATCGAAGATTTCCGACAACTTCCGAGATACCGAAGGTGTGAGAAAGATTTTTTATGAATTTCAAAACAGGAAGCGCAGATGATTTTCAAAGGTTTTCCAACCATCGTCGAGCATTTTAAGAGAGTTCTGAAGATGTTTGTGACAACTTCTAGAACGTGTTTTAAGCAATTTACACTTGCTAAGTCACTTAGGCGTGTAGAAATTGGCCTGAATGGCGAGATCACAGTTTTAGTAGATCCGCAAGGCCTTGAGACTCGCACATATTTGTACAGGTTGGCAGGTATAAATAAAAAAACAGGTTTTGGCCCCTCCTTTTTATACTTTGCGTTACTATCTAACCTAAAAAAAAAAGAAACAAATATCACATACCCACCCTTGCCCCTTTAATTTCATCTGTCACTTGTTTACCACTCCAGACAATATCTAAACCAACTTCAAAATAAAAAAAACAGGTTTTTTGGGCAAATGGGAAGTGCTAACATTTGCTGAATTAAAAATGAATGCACCATCATCTTACCTGGTGGTTTGTTCTCAAGGTTATCAATTTTGTTCTTATAAACTGCAAGTCCAGAAGTCTTTACACAAGATTACTTCATTATTTCAAGTTCATCCTTGTAAGGCGAGGGGAATCCTTTGTGAATCTACAGAAAAGATAAGCAAACCAACGTATGTTTTTAAAAAAATGAAACTAGCCAGGTGTAGCTGCTACGAGGTTTAGAGAAAGGTCATCTGAAGATGCATCCGCTGCACTGGGGGGTCGTAACATCTACGTGAGTTGTCACCTTGGATCTTCTGTTTCCACATGAAACCAAGCATGTCCAAAACTACGAATATACCGGTAGACATAATGTAACCAGTCAATCGAAAGCTTGAACTCTCCCCACCCCACAGGCATACCCCGGGCATCATTTGACGCCTCGTCCTGGCCTGGCAGGGAGGGCATTTGATCATCACTCGTAGGAGGGTGGGGAAGTGGTCCGCTAGCCTCGATTTCATGTACGAGTGCGGGCTTTTCAGTGTGTGTCGATAACTCGTGCTGAAAGGGCAAGACAAACTTTGATTAAACTCACAAGGAAAGATTGGCGTATTCGTGGCGGATTGGTTGAAAACCAAAGGCCTATACACAGCTGGTGTTCCGTATTTGAAGGTGTTTTTTAAGAACGATTTATATCTATAATATATATAATAGGTGTTGTCTGATAAACCCATGTTTAGCATGCACAGCTTCAGAAGCAGAATAGAAGCAACTGAAAAGTATCAAACAGTAATCTGGTAATTTTCCCGGGGGTGGGGCCTTTGAACCAGCTTTTTCCGGCCCGGGTGGAGGGCGGGATTTGAACAAA
>JAHPZR010053774.1:0-15165 GCA_019787425.1 Platygyra sinensis | reverse complement strand
CGCGTGATAGATGACAGTTGACACTACTCGCGTGACAGCTGACGTTGAACTACTCGCGTGACAGTGACAGTTGAACTACTCGCGTAATAGCTGACAGTTGAACTACTCACGTGATACCTGACAGTTTAACTACTCGCGTGATAGATGACAGTTGAACTACTCGCGTGACAGCTGACGGTCGAACTACTCGCGTGACAGCTGACAGTTGAACTACTCGCGTGATAGCTGACAGTTTAACGACTCGCGTGATAGCTGATAGTTTTAACTACTCGCGTGATACCTGGCACAGTTGAACCTACTCGCGTGATAGATGACAGTTTACTACTCCGTGATAAATGGCCGTTCGACCACTCACGTGATAGCTGACAGTTTACTCATCTCGTGACAGCTGGCAGTTGAACTACTCGCGTGATCACCCGACAGTTCAATTACTCGCGTGATAGCTGACAGTTTAACTACTCGCGTGATAGATGCCGTTCAACCACTCACGTGATAGCTGACAGTTGAACTCATCTCGTGACAGCTGGCAGTTGAACTACTCGCGTGATCACTCCTGACAGTTCAATTACTCGCGTGATTAGCTGACAGTTTAACTACTCGCGTTATAGCTGACAGTTCAATTAACTCGCGTGATAGCTGACAGTTTAACTAATCGCGTGATGGTTGACTCGGGCTGCTCCCTCGTCAACTTGTCACGCGTACGCGATAGAAATCTCAAGCTCGCAATCTAACTGTTGAGTAGTTTTTGAGTAGCGTAGCTAATCAGGGAACGACATTCGTGATAAAACGCTAGTAGATTTGGCACTAAAAACTCGATAGAAAACACGGAAAAGTTGCGTTGTATCTCATTTAGAAAACACCGATAAAAGGAAGGTAAATTCATCCTTTCGATGATCACAATGCACCATTTACTTCACTCGCGCGATTATTACGTCACAGCTCGTGCTAGTAGGGAGTAGGTAGCGCGCCTTTTTACTAGGCGTATTAATAATTAGAGGAGAAAGAGAGGAGCCGTGACCAAGCACCTCAAAACAGGAGAAGACAAGCTGACACAAGCCGCCACAGAGAGGCGGGTCCGCAGAAAGCTTTGCGTCAGCTCTGTCCAACACTCAGCATACACATGCAATACTTGCAACAAGGGCTGCCATTCACGCATCGGTCTTCACAGTCATAGTCGCCTATGCTCCAGTCTAGCACACAATTAGGATGCTTAACCCATGGTCGACCCTGACCGACGGAGGCCTACTATATAATTGCAAGTTAATTATATAACGTAATGATTATAAGTTATATAATTACATATGGTTGCAAAATCTAAAGCATGCAATTTTAAGTGATACAAGTGATTGATTATATAACTTGATAATTATAAGTTATAGAATGTTACCCGCTATCAGATTCTTCTTGAGGATCGACGCTGGTATCTAACTTCCGAGCACCTTCGCGAATTCCATAAGGAGCTATAGTAATAAAACAATATTAAACACACAAAAAAAATGGAAAGTAAGAATGCTGCCCGACCCTGCTACCGCGTATATTTTGCGTAACGCACATAGAATATGTGGATTATGTTTGCCAAAATGGTTAAGATTGGAGTGTGAATCCAATTTAAATGTCAGAGGATGTTTTAAAACGTAAGTTGCCTTCAGATACAGTATCCTTTTCAATTGGTACATGAGCTGAGGGAAGGACGAGACATTTACGTTGGCCGTGACTACCGGTTGTTGTTGTTGCTGTTGTTGTTGCTTGTTTTTTTCCCCTTCGCCTAAAACACGCCACTTCGTCGCTCAAGAATGTGCACTGCGTTGCTTGGGTGGTCAAATGAACTCTTGTTAATTAGGTGGAATTTCCAGACCGCAAACAGACCGAAAAATGTGTTTACGATCTCCACAAACCAACAGATCATCAAACCGTTTAACCTCTTACTCAGGTGAGACGTGATTTGTATTTTAAGTGCCCCTAAGTCCCCCTAATGAGTTGCAATTATCAGAAAACACACGGAATTTATACACTCACTGTCTTTTACGGTTTGTCTACTGTACAAATCGTTCCTCGAATTGAAACACTTAATAAATATTGGACATTACGAGTTATCGTGCGAAATATACATGTAATCAGGAAACACGACTACATCCTAGACCCGTTTGGAAATAGTCCAATAATGATAATTGGATGAAATTAAACTCCCCTGACAGCCAAACTAGGCTCAGCCTGCAGCCTGGTCCCATCTTAGCCATCCTCGGATTTCAAATGAGCGCAGACAAATAAAAGCAGGAAATAAGGTCATATACGTCTTGACACCTTATCATTCTAAATCCCACAAATAGGTTTTTTTTATAGTTCCTCCAAAAATAGAATGAAAAACCGTGTTTCATTCTAAATACGTTCGCGCCGATCGTTCCTGTATATCCTGTGCACGTAATTAGGGAGCTTTAATAAGAAACCACGAAAGCGACTCCAATGACAACGTTGATTAAAATAATGATTTCATATTTTACCTACCAATCTGAAGTCATTTACTTTGTTTATCACTCTCAAAGCTATCACGAAACTGGATCTAGGACACACCGATAAATTTGAAAAATATATATTGAAAAAGATAGCCGTCATGATTCACGTTCTCCTAACAAAGCAGGATTTGATCATTTCACGTTGTCGTTTAGCAGTATACGGCAATTCAAAGAAGTGTACAAATAATTACAAAGCACGTGCAGAACTATGGTTCTGCTCATTTAACCTTTTGTTTAGCGACGTTGCCGTTGCCGTTGCCGTCGTGGTTTTCTCAAACTCCCTATTCATAACGCAACTTCACTTCACTACATACATCAAGCGCGCGCTCTAAGAAAGAGATTTAAGCAAACCTGCATGCAGAAGAGGCGGATTAGTGACAAAGAGAAGGAAACGCGATACACGAGCGCGAAGCGCGAGACGAAAGACTCACATTTTGCCCTCGTGGTCAGGCTCCGCGCTCGTGTATCGCGATTCGCTCTCTACCCCGCTAATCTGCCTATTCTGCAGGTTATATAAGCAAGAATAGGACCTAGTACCCGTTGCGTTAACTTCACGTTTTTCAAGGCCTATTCTAAATCAAGAAATGATATCAACAGTACTGCAACAACTTTCTTCATAGACTGAGTTGTGACGAATTGATTACGATGATCGAATCTAAATTTCACTAATATGTACATGTAGCTTCTGTTATTGCGTATAGTTGTAAGCTCAGATCGTGTTAAAATAGCGAGAACTTCTAGAAACACGTGGTCTTCAATGCACCTTATCTCGAAAAAGAACACGATAACCTTTATTCTTTGCTTTGTTGTTGTTGTTGTTATTGTCTTTTTTTCTTTTGTTTTTTTTTTTTTTTTGCCTTTTCGAACGGCAATAGTTGATCTTTACGTTAGTACATGGTAATTTGTCTTGTTAAAAATCTTTAAGTCCTGTGCTAGCCATCTTGACTTTTTATCCGCTTTTGTTTTTGTTTTTGTTTTTGTTTTTTTTTTCAATCACAATAGTCGTAACTTTGCAATTAAAATAATACAATGTTTAAATAATTGTTACTTACGGTCTGTTATGATGGCATCGAATAACGGCACCTCTCTGAGACCCAGTCTCCCAGCGTCTGCGACTAGCACGTCCACAAAAAAACTACCAAGTCCATACTGAGCAAAGTTTGCGCGAAAATTTTCGTCTCGAGCTTAGAAAGAGAGACACCACTTAGTTAAAACATCTATCGCTACTAAAACGTAGAAACTGGTTAATAACTAAATAGGTGGCCTCCTGGTTAGGGCGGGGCGGGGTGGTAACCCTGCGATGGACTCGCATCTCATCCAGGGGGGAGAAGAAATACTCCTAGTCGCTCCATGCTACAGAAACCGGGATAAGCTCCGGCCTGTTGGGTCACTTGGCTCGAATGCAGACTTTACCTTTACCTACATTATGTGTTTGGCGCTCTCCTAAATCCTCATTTTCTATCGTATCATTGAGCTGCAGAGTACAATATCGTCGAACTCCCGCCTTCAGCCTAATCTGTCTAGGTCCGTTGTTGTTGTTGTTCTTCTTCTTTTTTTTTCTTCCCTCTTTTGTTTTCTTTTTCTCTTTTTTTGAGAACGATGCACTTAATGATGGTAATCAACAACATGCATACTTTGTAGTATTACTACTACATGCACCATTTTGTTGATTACGTTCCCACAACGTTTATTTAGGTCAAATCATCAACACTTCAGTTGACATGCTTACTTGGGTTAAGATAAGTTACAGCTTCTGTAAATCACTCTTCGAACTTTTAAGTCCGTGGTATTACTAATACCATGGACTTAAAAGTCCGAGAAGTGACGAGAAATACTGGTATTAAGTCTGTGGTATTAAAATACCACAGATATAAAATTTAACAGTAGTATTGTTTTGTACCTCTCCACTGGCCTTTCCTGTTGGCTCGAGAGCTTCTACCTGAGACCAAATATGCAACAGAAAATGTGGGCTGACAACACTTCAACGCATTAATTCTCTTAAAGACGATTTTGCCTTCACGAACTAACCGGAAGATACTCAAAAACAGACGGTATGGGCGGGGCTAAATAACGTGTGCGCATGAACGATGCGACGCGACGCGAGTGTTTTGATATGTAATATGTCAACATGAGAGACAGTGTTTCATCGGG
Organism: Platygyra sinensis; assembly: GCA_019787425.1. Classification (NCBI taxonomy): domain Eukaryota; kingdom Metazoa; phylum Cnidaria; class Anthozoa; order Scleractinia; family Merulinidae; genus Platygyra; species Platygyra sinensis. Next base: position 10,504 of record JAHPZR010053774.1, on the reverse strand, counting down.
ATATCCAAACACCGAGAAGAGAGTTGAAAATACGACGCGCAGCGGAGTATTTTTGGCAAATTTTGAGGTGTTCGGATAGCCGATGAAACACTGTCTCGAGTGTTTGATATATCTTCTCAATGGAAACAAAAGCTAAGAAGTAAACGGCGAATTAAAATCGCCAAAATCTATGCTACAATGCATGTAGTTAAGACCGGGAATCCCAAACCCCCTTCACAGTTGTGATTTCCTTTGTTTTAACCTGATGAATTATTAATGAGTTTGAGAAGTACATTTGTAGCAATTCGTCAAAGAATCGAACAATGCCTTTAAGAAGTGTATTGTTTGGCATTCGTTAGAAAATTCGTGTTCATGTTGTATTATTATAAACACGTATTGTAAGCATTGCAAACAGTATTATAAACAAACAATAGCTTGCGTGGCAGGCCGTAGAAAGGGAGGAAAGTCAAAATGAGCGCGATCCTCTTGCGTCCGATCTTCGCGCGTTTCACGCGCTCGTCTTTCCCCTTTCCCTCCCCTTCGGACGCCTGTCACGCAGGCTAACAAACAAAAAAAAACAAAACAAAAATGCACTTTTAGTTTATGTACCTCTTCCATGAAGAAGTGTGTGGTCAATATCGCTTCCCATCACATGGGCTCCAAAATGAGAGCAAGACACAAGCACGCTACCTGACAAAAAAAGAAAAAAAAAAATGTTTCCAGAAAAAGTACTGTAGTTATAAAAAACAAAATAGTAACCGTGAAAAACAAGCAAAAAAGCTTACCTGTTCCAACAAAAGGATCAAATACAAGACTTCCTGAATGTACCTAAAAAACCAAAATTTTAAAAAGAGTGTTTTGAAAAAGTACAATACTTTAGGTGATTCCCCAGTAAAAGAACCAGCAATAGATTCCCGATGAAACTTGGTATGCTGTCGGTACAGTACAAGGAGATGTTAAAATGACGTAATAAAAAGAGGGGGGTCACCGTGCTTGTTTTCATTCCACAATACTGACAAATAAGATTATTTAAGTGACTTTTGGCTATCTCAGTGCGCAACAATTAAGCCGGATTACTTTTCAATGCAGCGCGTTGTATCACACAGAGTTTGACTTTTTTGGATTGTTTATTCATCTACGCCCCGGAAAAAAAATGTCTTCACATACCCTGAATTTTTTATCCTTCAAAGGTAACATAATTTGGATATGCGCTTTTCGGCCAGTTGTCTCCCCCTGTAGAATTAATTTCATTTGCCAAAAAAGTAGCCATGGATTTCTGTTAGTTTTTTTCTCAGTTATTGACTAGGATACTGTTCTCATTGAAATTATGAAATAAAAAATATGCATGCAGGTCACCGTGTTCGTTTCAGAGAAAAGAAACATTTATTTCTCTGTCGAACTTAGCCTGAGGGAAATCTCTTATGTTACGTATGTGCATGCGCTCGACCACGCGCTCATTTGCTCGCGCCAATGACGCAAAAACCTTGCGCAGTAGGGATGCGCAATGTAGTACTGAGGAATCACCTTAAAAATTGCAAAATACACAACATTCAATTTAAAGGGTTTAAAACACCTTGTGTAACAAAGGCCTTATTCAAAAGTAATCATCTTAGATCAAGTTATACTGTAGGACTGTAACCTTAGTCTCTTTTGGTTGTCACTACATACCTGTCCTTGATTTGCCATTAGGAAAGACAGTTGAGGATCCATGGAAGTGTTACCAATGAACCGCCTTGTCTTCAATGAATAATGTTTCAGCAAGTGACGCTGACCATAGCCAACCTTCAGTTACGCAAAAAAAGTAAATCTTACAAACAGTCATTTACTTAACAATGAGGTTCATAAATGCTTGAGATTTCTCAGTAATAAATAATTTGTGAGCTGGAGATGATAGACGAAATCCAAATCAACCAAATCATCTAAATCAGACTGCATCACATGTAGTAGTGAATAGATGTACATGAACAATTCTACCAAATGTAAGATTTATTTAATCCAAAGTTAGTGTGAAAGTGTTTAGAAGTAAAAGCTGGATCTGCTTGAGCTCACTTTTTGACCAGTAACTGGAAATCACTATAGAGTGTGTGCAGTGTCACGCAATAAAAGATAAAATCAAAAACCGTGCATTGAATGAAGTCAAAAAATTGACATCTTGTAAATGACAAATAAAGAAGACAGTTATCCAAGTTTAAGGTGTGTGCATTCTCCCAAAGTTGAGATATTCGTCTGAATGTGCCGCACAAAATTGCAGAGCTCAGTATGGGGTCGCCATGTTGGAGGACCTCTTTAGTCCTCCAACATGGCGGCCAGTAAATAGTGTAAACATCTGGAACTTACTTTGGCTATTTAGTGGACTGATTATCTGAACCGAACCAAAAAATATTTACAAAAATTCCTTTCCTGATACTTAAACTCCTAAATTGGCTAAAAAGCACGAGATAAGTGTATATTTTTCGACAAACGCGATCGTAGGGTTATGTCAGGCACCGCCATAACTTCGAAATTCAAAATGCACTGGTTTCCAAACGAAGGATGCTGTTGCGCTGGAATGTTGTAAACAGCTATAAAGTTGGTACCTCTTATGCCTGATGAGGATAAAACCTTTAGTGGCCTTTTAGTTTTGGATTTGAGAACTCTATACATGTAAATAAAGGAGCACATGTTACAATCACCACATCAATACTATTCCTCCCTCCATCCTCCCACCACCACCACCACCTCCCCCCCCCCCTCCACCACCTGCTCCCCGGCTTACCCTTAGAACTACATCGTACATGTGTCCTCTTACCAGCCGACCAAAGAACAGCCTGTCTGGACCGGCAGGGGCTCCATTAGAATCATCTCCATAATCCAACAGTAAAGAAAACACATGATCAGGAACCGTCAGGTTTACACATCCTTGAAAAGGAAGGAATTGGAATTGCTGTGGATAACAAGGTGTACTGTGGCTTCAATCTTCCTAAGTACTACATCAAAGTAATGAAAATCAATTAAGTACCAAGAAATTGGTTGTGAATTAAGATTGTCAGATTTATTTACAGTACCATTAAAACAATTGAATCACGCAAAATTCTCAGTCCAGCTTTCAAGAGTGGAAAACATTAAAGCATGGTTTTCACTAGCCATGCAAGCACAAGCGCAAATTGGTACAAGTGCAAGCACAAAAACAAGCAATAGGGATGACCCAAGCCAAAACAAAATTCAATGCAAACACAAGCACGAGCAAAATCATCAGAACCTCCGCCCATTTTGAGAAACTGTTCAGTCGTGAGATCCATTGTCTACATTGCACAAACACAACCACATCTGGTAAGTATTCTTGTGCCCAAGCTATGACTAAAGGGTAGTTCGCTTTCACTTGTTGCAGTGCAAACACAAGAATAAGACAGTGCTACCTGTAGCACTAGATACATGTATAAGGAAAAACATTTGATGCTTGTGCTTAAGCCTGCATCAAGGCCGTTTTCACAGTGAAATAAGTATTATTGCATTAATTTTGCACTTGTGCTGGTGTCACTAGTGAAAACCAGGCTTACACAAAACAGAAGTGATACTACTAATGAACAAATAATTATTGAACATCACTTTCCAAGTGATGGCAGATCTGCCTAGTGTATTAAGGGCCTGTTTACATGGAGGTGGGGGACCCCAGGTAGGCGAGGTAGCCCGCCTCTCCATATAATCTCTCATTTTTATTTGATCATGTTTACATGATAGGTGGGGTAACCCACCTAGCCAGGTTGCTCGGTCTGCCAGGTAGGGTAACCCTGTCAGCCGGGGCTGCATTTTGCCATGTACATGTAAACGACTCAAGGTGGGGTAACCCGCCTAGCCGGGGTCAAGTTCATGTTACATTTGCAACAACGTCTAGTAACGTCACCCCGGGACCCCAGGGTTGTAAGTTTCCATGTAAACGCGGGCCATTTTTCAACCACGGCTAGGCGGGTTACCTCACCTACCTGGGGTCCCCCACCTCCATGTAAACAGGCCCTAAGTTACATGGGAGTAGTTCACAAGTTGTATAATACTTACATCAATGAGTTCTCTCTGTTGATTTACTGTCAGCTTTTTGTTAAATGATTCAATGCTTATTTTAAATGATGAGCTACTGGAGGTGAAAGCTTGCTGTAAGAAACAGTGAAAAAAATTGTCTAAAAAAATTGAACATCTAACCTCTTCAGTTTGAGATGTCTTTGTACTTCAAAGATGTAACACACCTCTGATTTAATTAATATTTAGTATTTAATACTTTGTCTTTCAAAGCAAATGAACCTTTCAAAATATACTGACCGTGGCACAGTGCACTTTATAAGCTGATTTGTTCCATGACAATAGAGTCCTAAAGTGATGATGTTACGATAATTATTTTTTCTTTTTTTTTTGAAATTATAGAGAAACCTAAAAGATGCCGTCATCCCAAATATTAGCTCTGAATTACAATTCCTGATGGAGATATAAGGGATCAAAGTTTGACAGCATCCCATACAAACCCTTCAAAATTTGTTGCAGTTCCTTCAGTTTGTTTGGAGCCAACTCAAAATTAGGGAGATTTATATGGGGCAGTATTGAACTCCTTTATATTTTGGCTTGGAATTCAAATTAAGAGGTAATTTTTGGCAAGGACCCGTTTTCTAGGATGCACTATTCGAAAGTGGCACCAAATCCCATAATTTAAAACATTCATCTTTTGTGACGTCACACTTTATGACTGGATTTAGATAAATTTTAGTATCGGATGCCTTTTACAGTAAAATATCAGATGACATGAAAACAATTAAAATGTCATATTTTAGGGTACACGAGAACAAAATGTTTTCATTGAATTCAGGGACATTAATTATATACACTATCATCTATGTAATTATTTTCAATAAGTTTAACAATACTGTACAAGTCTGGCCATTCTGCATTCGGGCCAAGTGGCCCATCAGGCCGGAGCTTATCCCAGTTTCTGTAGCATGAAGCAACTGGTAGTATTTCTACTCCCCCCTGGATGGGATGCTAGTCCATCCCAGGGTTACCCCCAGCATTAAATTCGCCGGTAGCCATTTATACACCTGGGTGGAGAGAGGCACTGTGAGAGTAAAGTGTCTTGTCCAAGAACACAACACAATGTCCCCCGCCAGGGATCGAACCCGGAGTGCTTGCTCCAGAGTCAAGTGCGTTAATGATGAGGCCACCGCTCCTCCCACACTGTACAAGACGTTAGTTTAATAATTGTTAGCTAGTTTGTAAAAAAATATATATCAAATAAATCTTATACCATTTTCTTGGCTGGGTATTTGAGAATACACTGTTTCAAATCTTCTATATTGTTTCCTCGGCCCCATAGTTCATACACAGACCTACATGTAGAAAGAAAAACACAATTATCCAAAAAAATAAATAATATGTGCTACCTGCTGACCATAAATAAAATGGGGTTTCTCTGACAAATCAGTGCTCACAAGCAGTCTAGATCATTCAGTCTAAATTAGGTGTGAAAAATACAAGAGTTAACCCATCCTTATTCGCAAAGTGAAATAATTGGTTAATTTACATGTACCACAGTATCTGGTTGAAGCAGAATCTTCTAAACTCTTTCAAGTGAGACTAAAGTCTTTCTTAAATATGCAATATGTAAATAGTGATCTAGATATAGGTAATAATTTTAATCTATTTGATTTTTTTAAGGAAACGCTACATAGGGTAGACCTTGTGTTTCCTTTTCATGATGTGTTTTATTTCATTTCTTTTTCATCTTCTCATCATAAATAAACCTGGGACGGTTGTTCAAAGGCTGGATAACGCTATCCAGCGGATAAATCACTAGCCAGTGGATAAGTGTTGGCAAAACAAACCACGCTATCTGCTGGATAGTGATTTATCCGGTGGATAGCGTTATCCACTTTTCGAACAACCGGGCCCTGTACTGTATTGCATTGTATCAATTAAGAAATAGAAAGCATGTACCATGTTTCTATAAAAATGCAATTTTCTAACCAATCAATGCAAATATTTTCTTTGCATAATTTTTTTAAAATATATTTTATCCTCAAATTTGATTGACTAATCAGTGGCTTGTAGCCAGCCCAACTTCTTGTAATACAATAATAGATTTTATCTGGCACATGGACCTCCCACCCAATAAGTACACAACTGAAACAGTGAGAATTATATTTTTATTTCTTCACAGCTTAAATGTAAACAATTTTCAGTCATTACAATACACGTAATCATACTAAAATATCACATTCAAGAACACTCACTTTATAGACACAGCTCTGGATAGCAGGTACCTTGCACACTTTTCATTTGGCAGCCATACCACCAAGTGAGGATTCTGCAGAAAACATGTAAAATACAGCTGCCATTAAACATGTAGTGAATATTTTTGTCGTGACTGTGCTCTTGCCTTTAATGCACTTTGTTCCCCTCGTGCCAAGCTTGCAATGAAGACAGAAAGCTGACATATCAAATAATTACAAAATATTCACTTAACTTTGAAACAAGGTGTTTATCTGTCTGTCTGTCTATTTGTCTGTTTGTCTGTTTGTTTGTTTGTTTGTTTTTGTTTTTTTTGTTTGTTTGTTTGTTTGTTTTTTAAATTCAGTCCCTTATTGATCAAACCAAGGAGTATTAAGTTTCAAAAAATAGCACTTGTATATTCAAAATGTAACCTACTAAAAAAATAATAGATAAGCAGAGGGTGCAGTGGCCAACATCTATCTTCCAACAAAACACAACACTGAGAAGGTTCTATCCTTCAGAAGCAAACTTAATCTAGTCAAGTCATAAATAAATTCATGAATCTTACTTCTTTTCTGTGATCCTGGTATTGCACATGTATCTTGCAATTAAACATTGTGGAGATTGATAACAATTCCTAACATAAAACAATTTAAGAGAAAATGGATTTTGAATAAATTCATTCTCACATTATTCCTTGGAACTGTCCAAAACACCCTACTAGCGCATTGCTTGTGTACATGTAGTTGATATAAAAAGGCGAGGGAGGTGATAGGGGCAGGGGGAGTATTACCTAGATAAGGCACGCTTGACAGGGCTCGAAGTTAACTTTCTAGTCCACCTGCAAAGTTTTGCTAGCAAGATTTTTTCCACTGGCACATTCTTTCTATTTAGAAATGTTTGGTAGACATGGATGGTTCTAACTCACAAACGTTTGCTAGTAGATATTTTTCTCACTCACAGATTATCAAAAGCACTTGCATTTTGTGAGTTTTTGAGCATTAATTTCGAACCCAGCTTGAATGTAAAATACTTGGTGTGTTACATATGGTGTGCTGTCAATCTGCAAGGATAATCCTACCAGAAAAAATCCAAGATCATCCAGTAATCACTGCATAGTTATTGTGCAAATTGCACAGGCATGCAGCCTCCTTGAATTTGTGGGGCTGTGACCTTCTTGTCCAAAAAATTGCACATCGTTCAATGTGTTTCAGAAGCCATCCTTTTCTGTGGTCGACAGTGTATTGCCCTGCGTGGAGATAACGATCAGACAATACATAATACATTTCAGTAGTTTGGTCCACTTTGGCCTCGTTTGCACCCCCCCCCCCCCCCCCCTCCCCTCACATAAAACCCTCGTTACGGGCCTGTTCAGATCACCATTAACTCTCTGTTCGAGGTAACTCATTACGGAACAATTACAAACTTGCCATCGCTTAACTGACTATTCATGCTCTTGATATAAAAACAGTTCATAAAGTTTCTGAAGTTTACCTGAAAATTCACGCTTGGTTTCAGGCCCGTAGCTGGGGTATTTCAAGGGGTGTTCGTATCCATTCGTCTGACGAAAAACGTTCAGCGTAGGGTGGGGGTAGGGAAGAAAAGCGCTTTTAATCAAACGCCAGTTTGGATCGCTCTAGTATTGTAAGTCGCTTAATTTCCTACTATACAAAAAGCTAGTGCATTATTGGTATAACACTAACATTCGGTATCAAAACAAGTGGCCACAGTAAGTGTCACAGCAAATTTGATAGCTCTACCATTTGCGGATGCATGATAGCAAATAGCTCCACCACTTCTTCAAGGTCTACTTGCATGTCGTAATAGAATGCATAAGTGCAAGTGAAGCTAATCTATTCTCGCTCATCGTGCATCGCATATAGGTGTTAAACCTTCGCATCGCGCTGAAGGACCTTTCGCAGTTGCAGCTAGCTACGGGCAAAGTGGATAGTATTTTGAGCAGAGTGAATATGTTGAGAAATTCGTCCTCGTCGCACTGCTTCAGGGCTGTGGCACACGAGTCCGGGATCTCTTCCTCCTCTGCATACTTGATTCTACACCGCCGAAATTCTGCCTGGAAGAGCTGTGGAGATGGAAGATCGTCCCTGTACATATCGACGACCCCTTGTAACTCTTGCGACTTCGTGTGATTCTCGTTCATTACAGAGGGAACCAAAGGAAGCAGCCTTGAGGCTTGGACGGTGACGGCATCGAAGCGCTCTCCTAGCTGCAAAATAATTTGATCAAGAAATGGAGCAGCCACGTTGATCCGATAATATTCCTTTGCTGCTGGAGCTGGAGCGTTGGCGCGATGACGTTGCCGTGCAGCAACTCTGGAGCTGTTGACGCCACTCCCACCTTAGTTGCCATTGCCATTGCCTTCTCATACGCATCATCGTACATCTCGTGTATATCGGCGCGCATGTCCGTGCTACGACTTGAGCACACTCGAAACCATCGTGAAAGCCTTGAAAATGTCATTGCTCGTCCGTTGCAAATTCATTGTTAGAGCACTCATGTGCGACAGGTAGGGGTATCCAATGACAAAAGTCACGATAAATTCAAAGTTCGTAATGGCTTGCAGTAGTCCAGAGGCATCCCTCTTAGTGGCTGTGTTCCAGCATCTATAGAACTGTGCTGGACAGTCGTCGTGGTGTAGATTACGTGCCATGACTTCCAAAACATACACGACATACTCGAAGGATTCATAAAAATGCTCGTACGCTTCAGACCTCTCTGCTTATCTGGTAGTAATCATATCTAACGGGGCGAATTTCTCTTAATTTGCCTGGCCCGATACGGACCTCGCTGTGTTTTTCGTGTGTTTTTTTTTTTTCGCGGGCTCCTGGGCTTTTTAGTTTGTTATATAGTTGACAGCAGTCACAAAGCGTCCTATGCGGCAGCGTTTTGACCACAATGGCTCCCAAAACCGAAATGCTTTATTTTAAATAGGCTAGCGCAAGCTCAATGCTGACAATCCAAGATTCGATGCTCGGTTAGGTCGGTAGCAGCAGCAGCAGCAGCAAAAAAAAAAAAAAAAAAAAAAATCTTGGGCCTCAAGGGGGGTTCGTTCTAACCCCTCGCGCCCCCCTCCTACGGGCCTGGGTTTACCTGTCACTAGGTTGTAACTGATTGGTTGAAATAAAACATGTGAGCAGTTTGGAAGCCACTTCAGAGTTGCTTGTCCATATAAGCGTGACGGTCATGTTTTCTTGATTTTTTTTTATAATGTTTATATTATAAATAAAAAATCGTATGATCGCTCGTGCATTTCGTGATATATGGCTACTCGTGATGTTTTTCAAGGTCTCAAATTGCACTCGCCTGCGGCTCGTGCAATTTTGAGAACTCGAAAAACATCACTCGTGCCCATATATCACGAAATGTACTCGCGTTCATACGATTTCCTATAGTTATTTCCAGTGGACGTTGGAAGTAGAGGAATGGAAACTAGTCAAGCTCTCGCCAAAACAATACATTATGCCAGCGGAAGCTCCTTCTCCAGCATAATTCAAGATGGCGGACGAAGGCTCCGTAGAATATCTGTCTCTCTTTGCCCAAGAGCACGTGGATTTTCGAATATCGGTAAGTGTATGCAAACTTCAATATCTAGAAAAGAAATTTTTTGGCTAAACTTCAGAATACCCGGCCACTTATTAGCATCTCAATGAATAAGAATAGCAACTATTGTTATATTCCTCGTTCTTCAAAGCACACCCGGACACATGTAAATGAAGTGGACGGGTATTCTGAAGTTGCTCCCTTTGTCTAACTCTGCACCCTTCTCTACCATTATATATGTACAGTACTTCTGATCACGCTTTCCCCATTTGTTTTGAGTCCCCTAAAATAACTTCTTGTCGCCCCATTCTGTGATATCCACGATATGGAAAATCAGTTATTCCCATTCCTAATTACCCATTGGAGAGAAAGGAACTTAATACAAAATGAACAAAGACTTAAAATTGCTTTTCTGATGACTTTGTAAAGAGCTGTTTAAAATGGCTTCACAGGAGCCGTTTGAAATTGTTCGTAAAATATTTTACGTATGAGGAAGAAATAACTTAACCGTTCTCTTTTATAACTTCCAATTTTTACTAGGCTTTTGATCAAGGTCATTGAACAACAGTTTTATTAGAAGTGTTAATTGTGAACGTTTTTGTTTTTACTGCAATAGACCATTTTACAGCTGTCTACTCAATGACCTGGCCTTAAAGTGGCAGCAAGGTTGGAGGTGACCTTGCTTCGATACATACCTCACTGCTTTAATGTCATGTAGATGCAGCTGGTTAGCAGT
>JAHPZR010053772.1:0-16047 GCA_019787425.1 Platygyra sinensis | reverse complement strand
ACTCCTCCGGAGAGGGGGTAGGAGGGAGCAAGATGACTCTTTTTCCCACCTTCCCCCACTCCTCCGGAGAGGGGGTAGGAGGGAGCAAGATGACTCTTTCCCGGTTAATTTATTCATATATGCAATCGAATAAATTACGTTAAAATGGTAATGTAAAAGTGTTAATATATTTTATTGTTAATGGTAAAATATAATTTATTACATATTTTATTTAAATATTAATTATCAACATTCCTGGGTTAAAGAAATTCCCGTTTGGTATAGAGTGTGTTCACATGACGTCACGGGGGCCATGTAGGAGGACTAAGCAAAGAATCGGCGGCCATGTTGGAGGAGTGAAATATTCTTTTCAGAATTGAACTCTTTTTTGATGCAAATTCCTCTTTTTGTTTCATTATGCAAATATGGCAACTGATCACATGAGCGAACACACTCTATAATATTTCTTTGAAATCCGCTGGTTTACGAGGAAGATTTACTTTGCATTTATAATTAATTTAATCCAATGTTCCTTTCCTAATTTCAAAGCAGAGGGCAATGCCTGAAGACAGTCGTTAGTGTGATATACTTCTTCACTATTCCTAGTGTACCGTGGTTTATGCTCCAATCAAAGTTCCACATTGTCACACCATTACTTTTATCTCATTTTTCCCCTAAATCTACATTCACCTGAATAAAACAATCACGCGCGAAGAAAGGAAATTTCCATAATCCGCTACCTTACTAGGTAGGATAATTTGGGGAAGTGCAAGTCTGGAACATATTTGACCGATTCCTTAAATTCAAGATATTAGACTTTGAGTAAAACCTCATCCAAAGTTATTTTCTTTAAGATGATTAAGGCTTAAAAACTGGCTGTAAGATAGACTGCACATTTATGCCCGATGTTGACAGTGTGTAGTCTATCTTACTGGGACTTCCGCTCTGAGAGAAAAGTACTTTGGGAGAAAGTTTAATTCATATTACAACCCCTCATGATCTTTGAAGGACGAGTAGAAGATTTTGGATGAAAGTTAACCTTCCTCTAGCAATACTCTACTTAGGGAAGTAGAGGGTTTTGGACGAGATTTTAAACTCCTCCTTGATTCTTTCATTCAGGGAAGTGGAGGGTTTCGGGGAAAGCCGGAATTAAGGCTCTTCGAACAATCTCCCCCTGTAAGATGGGTGACTTTTGCTGGAAAATGAACTACTCTGCACAATGCCTAGTGCAGAGAGATCTCACACTGACGATTTTTTTTCCGGCATTGCCCCCCGCTTTGAGAATGAGCAATGTTCATTGGAATGAACTGAATATAAGTGCAAAGTAAAGGATAACGACACTGGTTTAACCGCATTCACCTCTCTGGTTCTGCGGCATATTTCTTCTTTAGTTATATTCTAGCTAACTATTATCGTAGGAAGGTTTAAGAGCTTATTGGAGTGTAATCTTTAATTTGCTCTTTGCGCCTTCCTTACATCAGCCTAGTTAACTTTCATTATTTGTGATAATCTCTATTATTTTATTTTTCCGTCTACGGACTTGATATTATATCTATTCAGATCTTTGTTGGTTAATGAATTATTCTATCGTAATTAACTTATTACAGGAATGCACAGATTTACGTCAAATAGAGTACAGAATGCTTTTATTGCCAAGCTCAAAGTGTCTATTTGAAAGTGTTTCTCCATCTGTCTTTTAGCAAGTTGTTCGCCATGGGGTACCCCTGTTCACTTTCTTCACTATTCTTCAGGCTACCTGTTGATAGAAATTAACAGTACATCAGAATGTGTTAAGCAGAATCACGGATTTTTATGCGTTGAACTGCTGGAATGAGGCCTACTCTGGCCCGACCTTACGTCGCCGTAACTTAAGACGATTTAAGGCAAGTACTTCAGGCGATTTAAGCGAAGTTGGCAGAATAATAAACATTGCGACCTTTGGCGATGTTAGGTGAGGCGACATAATTTCACTCCAGGGATTTAAATTTGAGCTTAACAGTGTCTCCACATATCTATTGCCATAAACCAATAAACAAATATTGTACCAATATGGCATCATATTGTCGAGATCAAAAATAGGACTGTAAAATTGCCTTAACACTCTATCATCCTATTGCAGTACATGGTTATTAAGTATCAACCCAAAAAAACCAATGTTATGATCTTTCAAAAACGTGCTAAGAAAAATATTGACGCTAATTTTCAAATCGACAACGAACCTGTTGAAATTGTTCAAAATTATACTTATTTAGGAACAGTCATTTCTTCAACGGGTAACTTTTCATTGGCACTTGACAAATTGAAAGAAAAGGCCCTTCACGCCCTTTTCAGTCTTAGAAAACACACAAATCTCAGCAAACTATCACCATTCTTAGCGAGTAAAATTTTCGAAGCAATGATCTCAACAATTTGACATATAACAGTGAAGTCTGGGGTGCATATAGAAAATCTGATCTCAAGTCTTGGGACAGTACCCAGATCGAAAAATCACATATCCAATGCTGTAAACGTTATTTAGAAGTAAGCAATAAGGCATCCAATGTAGCGTGTGGAGCTGAACTTAGTAGGATTCCTCTCATTATAGATATCAATCAGAAAATCATGAATTACTCTTCATAATTATCTTCTATGTAAGGATAACTGCTTTAAGAACGATTATACACCCTCCTCTTATTTAGGCCTAACCAACAAACTAAGCGAAAGAAAAGAACTATATTTCATCTTGCTTTGATCTAAGTAATATTCTACTTGCCAATCAAACCAATGTAACTTAATTGCTATATCATAACATTACTATATAATCACGATAATTGTTACTGTTTTAGTCTTAGTTTATAGAAGCGTTTGCAACACTGTATGTATTTATGGTCATGCAAATAAAGCTAGTTGTTGTTTGTTTGTTTGTTTGTTTGTTTGTTTGTTTGTTTGTTTGTTTGCACCAACAGTATGTACTTATTGACTGAGTCAGGGGAGGGCCGGACGGAAAAGTATTTGGCTCGAGGTCCGTACGTCCTGACCGATGACCAAATATTTTCCCATCCTGCCCGACCTTACTCAGTCAATAAGCATGTTATCATATGACTACTTACACTGTTGATAATTCTGTTTGTATAGGTAATCAAATGATTTTTCTCGTGCAATTTGGAATAAATAAGCACGAGTAAATTTTTCAAAGATTACAAAAAATTGCACGAGCCCGTAGGGCGAGTGCAATTTGTAGTCTATGAAAAATTTACGAGTGCTTATTTATTCCAAATTGCTCGAGAAAATCATTTGATTACTTGTTAATAATATACAAGTGACAATTTCTGTCACGCTTCAGTATTTTACGTGACAAATGGAGGCAACAAGCTACATACTCAACTTTATTGGATGAAAATTTGAAATGGGAATTCAAGCGTAAAAACTCATTCACTCTCTCCAAGTCATGTATGAAAACTGAGCAGTTTCTTATTACCGTGAAAAGCAGTCTTTACTCACAGTTGAATTGCAGAACTTGACCACAAAGCAAAGGAAAAAGTCCCTGCGGTTAAGTGTTTTTCGAGTGGTTGAGAAACTGTGTGCAAGAAACTATTGAACCTGGTACAAGTTGCTTTGACGAAAATACCGAGAAACGAAGCTAAAATCTACCAAGAAACGAAATTTCTTGGCTCTGAAGGACATCTTTTTAACTTCTCCTGGTTGCTGCCTGACTTGAGCTTCTTCACTGGATGTTGCATAGGTACAATTTGCCTCTTCCTCTTGAAGCGTTTTGTTAGGGAACGACCTTCCTAATCTCTAAGCCTGCCGTTTCATTTCTTTCACAAAAGTAGAATACTTTCTCTTTTCGTCTTCAAAAGTAAGATGCTGCAGGTTCTTAGGACGTCTTTTTGGGTCCTTCTTCGCGTTTTATTTCGTGGTACTGAAGAATTTTAAAATTTACTTTTTCAACTGGTACTTTGTAATGCCGTCGTGATCGGCGCCAGCATTTTCCTTTCACTCAAGCTCGGGTTAATGTTTTTGACTTCACGGCTTTTGTGTACATTTATTTCGCTTTTACTAGTTTAGCAATTGTTGTTGAGCTTTGCACTTTGCTTCGTTATGAGGTAATTGTATTGATATATAGGTAAAGAGTTTCAATCTTCGTTTAAATTTTGTCCGCCATTTTGTTTGTCCGAACTCAAAGAGGAGCTGTCAATCTTTTTCAATTACGCCGTTTTGCACTCAATTACACTTTTTTGCACTGATTTGGGATTAATTGACATATTCTTAACCAATCAGAATGCAGAAATTGTTGCTTGTATATTATTAGAACCTAAATAGAACGCGATTACATAAGATCAGACGGCCGCCCGCGCGCTGTACAATTATGTATAAGTTTCTACAAAATAAATTTGTCATTTATTTCTTCGGGTCGAACAAGAAACTCATAATTAATCGAAAAACACGACTCATTTACTCATTTTTGGTTTTCAATAGCCCTTTTCACGGTTTATTTCTCTCATTTGCATTGCAATGTAATCCAACCTGGATACGAGGCAATTTCGGGCTAAAACTACAAAATAGCCCGAAATTGCCTCTTATTGTAATGCAAATGAGCAAAGCTAACCGTGAAAAGGGCTATTGCAATTCATGCTAAAAAGCCAACAGAAAGTTGACATAAAGCTGTCAAAAATATGTCCAAGCCATCAAAAGGTCGCTTCACGCTTCACTGAAATTGTTTAAATCTTCATCTGACGACTCACGAAAGGCATGTGCTCAAACCCGAAACACCGAAACGAAACCGCCGGAACGAAACCAGCGGAACCAGTGGAACCACCGGAAGCACCGAAACTACCGGAACAACCGAAACGAAATCTGACACCGGAAATACAGTTAAAAGAGTCACATATCGTCCCCAAGTTCTTTTTGCTGCCATAATTTTAACTTATCTCCCCTTCCAGGTGATAAACGGTAGTAGCCTACGTGAGTTGTTGTTGTTTTTTACCACCGATTCTCGCGTTTGAAACAAAGCACGAGAGCATGACCGAACAGTCGTTAAATCTCGCACAACATAAATATTCACACACCAGATCTAGCTTTAACTTGAATGAATGCGTTTTAAACATTTTAAAATGTACATTGCTAAATCTTTAAACCTATAAAATACATTTTAGGCTCACCTTTTCATTCAGGTCTTCGATCTGTTCGGTCAAGCTCTCGTGCTTTGTTTCAAACGCGAGAATCGGTGGTAAAAAAAAAAACAACTCACGTGGGCTACTACCGTTTATCACCTGGGAGGGGAGATAAGTTAAAATTATGGCGGCAAAAAGAACTTGGAGACGATATGTGACTCTTTTAACTGTATTTCCGGTGTCAGATTTCGTTTTGGTTGTTCCGGTGGTTACGTTTCGGTGGTTCCGGTGGTTACGTTTCGGTGGTTCCGGTGGTTCCGGTGGTTCCGGCGGTTTCGTTTCGGTGTTTCGGGTTTTAGTACATGCCCTCACGAAAATGTCGGCGTCGTTTCAAGCTTTTTGCCGACCTCTTGGATTCTCTTAAACAAGGGACAACCAGCAACTGAATATTAATGACACAGATGTTGGTTCCTGCAAACAGTGCCTGGGTTTGCTGACTTTGCTGGCTTTGCTGATGTAGTGGAAATTACACGGTTAAACACAAGCGAGTTTTATTATCTGGATGAACTGTGCGGTAATGAAGCAACACCGATGTAGAAACTACAGAGCAGTTTATCCTACTACACACGAGGTATGTTTGTGGTTTTTCTGGTTTAACCAACTTCTCCCAGAAACGCTGTAAACTCGAAGAAATCATTTATATCATACTTTGTTTTCTTCGCTTTTCTTGCTTTAGACCCACAATGAATTCTTTGATGCCTTCCAAGGAAAGAAGTTTCGCTTCGAGACAGTTAGCTTATTCCAAAGGTTAATTATCGATCGGACAGTTTATCCGGAAAAGTTGTTTCCTTGACCGCCTGTTTGCTTGTTGGCTTATGAAAAGGTTGTGAGCTTCTTCATTTGCGAGGAGTGTTGAATTTCTCAGTTTCTTTGTTTTCGGAGTTGGCGACTGAAGAAGTTCTGCATGGGACGATTCGCCTGGATAGTAAAATTCGCTCTCAGAATGTTCACTTTCATGACTCATTTTGGAGAAGATTTTGCCGTACTTGTTAATGTTTCTAGTAGGGCCGTACGCATTTCTAGTAGGGCCATACATGTTTTTCCGGCGCTATCACTTCGACGCGTACGGCCCTCATACGGGACCTTTTCTCTTATGGTTTTCCAACAAAATTTCGCGCGGGGCCGTCCGGGTCATATGATAATAATACATATTTCAATCACCACAGTCTCAAATATCCAGGGGCCTGTTTCTCGAAAGCCCCGGAAACCTTTAGGGCCCGGAAATCCTGTTTTAGTTCATCTGTATCTGTATCTCAACTCTGTATGAAGGGAACCTCTGTTCATATTAATACAAGAACAAAACATCTCTGTAATCATAAGGTTCGAAATTTTGCTGCGGCTTTCCGGATGCAAAACTTTATCGGCGCCTTCGAGAAACGGGTCCAAGGGCCAGATTGTTCAAAGCCATATTAAACTAACCCACGATGCTCGCGAACGTATTCTATATTTTCTTTCCAAATAAAAACTTAGTGTTTCTATATGTGATTGTATGTTCTCAAGGAAACGCTAGCTTTAGACTTTAGAGTTAAGCAATCAAAAACTAAGCAAAATATTTGTTATTTAAATAGAGCTCTAACTAAAGTTAGCCAGTTAAATCTCTTACACTTCAAAACGTTTCTTTTTAATTTCAAATGTTGTGACGGCAAGCAAATGGCCTTGTTTCAACCATCTGAAGAATTTGATTATCCAGTAAATATTTCTAAATCATCTTCCGAAACTTCGGTGATCGTCAACCACTGAACAGTAATGGTGATCGTACAAGGCAAGGCACTTGGTTGGATTATCGCTAACAGAAAACAGCACCTCTTGCAAATTGACCTTGTGTTTTCACTGCTTACCAAAGCGTCGCCTATAAACCATCAAACACCATATATATAAGACACTTGCCCGCCAAGGAGTTGAAAAACAATTGCTTCGGAACAACGTCAAAGCTCGATCTTCCCTTACCGATCGACCAGTATGGCGTTTCGTTGCGGACAAAATATCCAAATCATAAAATCTGAAATGGAAAACACAAACATTCTTCCAAAAGGAGTAAATGTATCCAATTATATAAATACCAAGTCCAGAATTCTAAAAAGCCTATCAAAATAACAAAATTCGAGGTCGAGAAAAATTTAAATATGAAGTCGACAGAAATAAAAATTGAACTTGAGAATGTAAAAATACCAAGTGCAGAATTCTAAAGGTCGAAGAAACTAACAAATAAAAGGAAAAAAATCGAATTTGAGAAATTAACAGTTTTTTTGGTTATTATTGGAAGTCGAAAAAATCGAGTCGAAAAAAACTGAAATTCGAAGTCAACTAAGCCAATGAGTGGCGAGCGAACGCTGACCGGCTCATACAGAACATTCAGAAAATCAAAATGGCGGCGCGCTGGAAATTATGATGAGTTCTTCTTTTCTTTGGGGAATCTTCTTAACACATGCGAACAACAATTAAATTCAACCCCTAGCGATCGAAGTGAATTCCTCAGTTTTTCGACGTTTAGACCAATACAAGAGGACACTTTCAACTCTATATCACGAGCTGTCACAGCAAACGTGTCTTGCAGATCTCACGCCAATTCTTCGCCCCACAAGTTTTTTTGCGATCCCTTTTCGAAAGGCATTGTTTCCTCCTAGAAGAGCGTTAGTCAGAGAGCCGACAGAAGAAGTGCCCCGACAGAAAGCTATGGCCTACTCTCACAGGTCAAACTTCAATTAATTTTTGTAGAAATCATTCCCTGAGAGTTGACACCGGAGTCAGAGTACGAATTTTCTTTCAAGTGTCGAGACATCAAGATTTTATAGTATGTCGAAGCTCGAAGATTTCCTCAGCCACAAAGCCAAAATTACAATTGAAACCGCTTGACATTTCTAAACAAAGATCTACAGTTTAAAGATGGATTTGATGAGTTTTCCGTGGAAATTATACAATAATTTCAGACTGCGGGGTATCAGTGTAGTATTTTAAAAACACTTCCGGCTGCCGGGTATCTAGACTAGATACCCGTCCAGTTCAGCATCTGAGAGTGAAGAAAATTCTCTCCCTGCCACTCTCATTCCAAATTCATGCCGCCTTCGTCGCAATGTCCTGTCGGAAACGCCAAGAGTCTGCAACATCATTCCAGCGAAATCCGCACACTTCATGCAATGTTTGAAGCTGTTGCTGAGTTACAACGACCCTTGGTCGTCCTTTTATTAAAGCCATCTTCTAGGAAGAAACAATGCCTTTCGAAATGGGATCGCAAAATACTTGTGCGGCGAAGAATTAGCGTGAGATCTGCAAGACACGTTTGCTGTGACAGCTCGTGGCCGTAATCTCACAAAATCTGATATCAGAGTTGAAAGTGTCCTCTCGTACTCGTCTAAACATCGAAAAAGAGAATTCACTTCGATCGCTAGGGGTTGAATTTAGCTGTTGTTCGCATGTGTTAAGAAGATTCCCCAAAGAAAAGAAGAACTCATCGTAATTTCCAACGCGCCGCCATTTTGATTTTCTGAATGTTCTGTATGAGCCGGTCAGCGTTCGCTCGCAACTCATTAGCTTAGTCGACTTCGAATTTTATTTTTTCGACTCGATTCTTTTCGACTTCCAATAATAACCAAAAAAACTGTTAATTTCTCAAATTCGATTTTTTTCCTTTTATTTGTTAGTTTCTTCGACCTTTAGAATTCTGCACTTGGTATTTTTACATTCTCAAGTTCAATTTTTATTTCTGTCGACTTCATATTTAAATTTTTCTCGACCTCGAATTTTGTTATTTTGATAGGCTTTTTAGAATTCTGGACTTGGTATTTATATAATTGGATACATTTACTCCTTTTGGAAGAATGTTTGTGTTTTCCATTTCAGATTTTATGATTTGGATATTTTGTCCGCAACGAAACGCCATACTGGTCGATCGGTAAGGGAAGATCGAGCTTTGACGTTGTTCCGAAGCAATTGTTTTTCAACTCCTTGGCGGGCAAGTGTCTTATATATATGGTGTTTGATGGTTTATAGGCGACGCTTTGGTAAGCAGTGAAAACACAAGGTCAATTTGCAAGAGGTGCTGTTTTCTGTTAGCGATAATCCAACCAAGTGCCTTGCCTTGTACGATCACCATTACTGTTCAGTGGTTGACGATCACCGAAGTTTCGGAAGATGATTTAGAAATATTTACTGGATAATCAAATTCTTCAGATGGTTGAAACAAGGCCATTTGCTTGCCGTCACAACATTTGAAATTAAAAAGAAACGTTTTGAAGTGTAAGAGATTTAACTGGCTAACTTTAGTTAGAGCTCTATTTAAATAACAAATATTTTGCTTAGTTTTTGATTGCTTAACTCTAAAGTCTAAAGCTAGCGTTTCCTTGAGAACATACAATCACATATAGAAACACTAAGTTTTTATTTGGAAAGAAAATATAGAATACGTTCGCGAGCATCGTGGGTTAGTTTAATATGGCTTTGAACAATCTGGCCCTTGGACCCGTTTCTCGAAGGCGCCGATAAAGTTTTGCATCCGGAAAGCCGCAGCAAAATTTCGAACCTTATGATTACAGAGATGTTTTGTTCTTGTATTAATATGAACAGAGGTTCCCTTCATACAGAGTTGAGATACAGATACAGATGAACTAAAACAGGATTTCCGGGCCCTAAAGGTTTCCGGGGCTTTCGAGAAACAGGCCCCTGGATATTTGAGACTGTGGTGATTGAAATATGTATTATTATCATATGACCCGGACGGCCCCGCGCGAAATTTTGTTGGAAAACCATAAGAGAAAAGGTCCCGTATGAGGGCCGTACGCGTCGAAGTGATAGCGCCGGAAAAACATGTATGGCCCTACTAGAAATGCGTACGGCCCTACTAGAAACATTAACAAGTACGGCAAAATCTTCTCCAAAATGAGTCATGAAAGTGAACATTCTGAGAGCGAATTTTACTATCCAGGCGAATCGTCCCATGCAGAACTTCTTCAGTCGCCAACTCCGAAAACAAAGAAACTGAGAAATTCAACACTCCTCGCAAATGAAGAAGCTCACAACCTTTTCATAAGCCAACAAGCAAACAGGCGGTCAAGGAAACAACTTTTCCGGATAAACTGTCCGATCGATAATTAACCTTTGGAATAAGCTAACTGTCTCGAAGCGAAACTTCTTTCCTTGGAAGGCATCAAAGAATTCATTGTGGGTCTAAAGCAAGAAAAGCGAAGAAAACAAAGTATGATATAAATGATTTCTTCGAGTTTACAGCGTTTCTGGGAGAAGTTGGTTAAACCAGAAAAACCACAAACATACCTCGTGTGTAGTAGGATAAACTGCTCTGTAGTTTCTACATCGGTGTTGCTTCATTACCGCACAGTTCATCCAGATAATAAAACTCGCTTGTGTTTAACCGTGTAATTTCCACTACATCAGCAAAGCCAGCAAAGTCAGCAAACCCAGGCACTGTTTGCAGGAACCAACATCTGTGTCATTAATATTCAGTTGCTGGTTGTCCCTTGTTTAAGAGAATCCAAGAGGTCGGCAAAAAGCTTGAAACGACGCCGACATTTTCGTGAGGGCATGTACTAAAACCCGAAACACCGAAACGAAACCGCCGGAACCACCGGAACCACCGGAACCACCGAAACGTAACCACCGGAACCACCGAAACGTAACCACCGGAACAACCAAAACGAAATCTGACACCGGAAATACAGTTAAAAGAGTCACATATCGTCTCCAAGTTCTTTTTGCCGCCATAATTTTAACTTATCTCCCCTCCCAGGTGATAAACGGTAGTAGCCCACGTGAGTTGTTTTTTTTTTTACCACCGATTCTCGCGTTTGAAACAAAGCACGAGAGCTTGACCGAACAGATCGAAGACCTGAATGAAAAGGTGAGCCTAAAATGTATTTTATAGGTTTAAAGATTTAGCAATGTACATTTTAAAATGTTTAAAACGCATTCATTCAAGTTAAAGCTAGATCTGGTGTGTGAATATTTATGTTGTGCGAGATTTAACGACTGTTCGGTCATGCTCTCGTGCTTTGTTTCAAACGCGAGAATCGGTGGTAAAAAACAACAACAACTCACGTAGGCTACTACCGTTTATCACCTGGAAGGGGAGATAAGTTAAAATTATGGCAGCAAAAAGAACTTGGGGACGATATGTGACTCTTTTAACTGTATTTCCGGTGTCAGATTTCGTTTCGGTTGTTCCGGTAGTTTCGGTGCTTCCGGTGGTTCCACTGGTTCCGCTGGTTTCGTTCCGGCGGTTTCGTTTCGGTGTTTCGGGTTTGAGCACATGCCTTTCGTGAGTCGTCAGATGAAGATTTAAACAATTTCAGTGAAGCGTGAAGCGACCTTTTGATGGCTTGGACATATTTTTGACAGCTTTATGTCAACTTTCTGTTGGCTTTTTAGCATGAATTGCAATAGCCCTTTTCACGGTTAGCTTTGCTCATTTGCATTACAATAAGAGGCAATTTCGGGCTATTTTGTAGTTTTAGCCCGAAATTGCCTCGTATCCAGGTTGGATTACATTGCAATGCAAATGAGAGAAATAAACCGTGAAAAGGGCTATTGAAAACCAAAAATGAGTAAATGAGTCGTGTTTTTCGATTAATTATGAGTTTCTTGTTCGACCCGAAGAAATAAATGACAAATTTATTTTGTAGAAACTTATACATAATTGTACAGCGCGCGGGCGGCCGTCTGATCTTATGTAATCGCGTTCTATTTAGGTTCTAATAATATACAAGCAACAATTTCTGCATTCTGATTGGTTAAGAATATGTCAATTAATCCCAAATCAGTGCAAAAAAGTGTAATTGAGTGCAAAACGGCGTAATTGAAAAAGATTGACAGCTCCTCTTTGAGTTCGGACAAACAAAATGGCGGACAAAATTTAAACGAAGATTGAAACTCTTTACCTATATATCAATACAATTACCTCATAACGAAGCAAAGTGCAAAGCTCAACAACAATTGCTAAACTAGTAAAAGCGAAATAAATGTACACAAAAGCCGTGAAGTCAAAAACATTAACCCGAGCTTGAGTGAAAGGAAAATGCTGGCGCCGATCACGACGGCATTACAAAGTACCAGTTGAAAAAGTAAATTTTAAAATTCTTCAGTACCACGAAATAAAACGCGAAGAAGGACCCAAAAAGACGTCCTAAGAACCTGCAGCATCTTACTTTTGAAGACGAAAAGAGAAAGTATTCTACTTTTGTGAAAGAAATGAAACGGCAGGCTTAGAGATTAGGAAGGTCGTTCCCTAACAAAACGCTTCAAGAGGAAGAGGCAAATTGTACCTATGCAACATCCAGTGAAGAAGCTCAAGTCAGGCAGCAACCAGGAGAAGTTAAAAAGATGTCCTTCAGAGCCAAGAAATTTCGTTTCTTGGTAGATTTTAGCTTCGTTTCTCGGTATTTTCGTCAAAGCAACTTGTACCAGGTTCAATAGTTTCTTGCACACAGTTTCTCAACCACTCGAAAAACACTTAACCGCAGGGACTTTTTCCTTTGCTTTGTGGTCAAGTTCTGCAATTCAACTGTGAGTAAAGACTGCTTTTCACGGTAATAAGAAACTGCTCAGTTTTCATACATGACTTGGAGAGAGTGAATGAGTTTTTACGCTTGAATTCCCATTTCAAATTTTCATCCAATAAAGTTGAGTATGTAGCTTGTTGCCTCCATTTGTCACGTAAAATACTGAAGCGTGACAGAAATTGTCACTTGTATATTATTAACAAGTAATCAAATGATTTTCTCGAGCAATTTGGAATAAATAAGCACTCGTAAATTTTTCATAGACTACAAATTGCACTCGCCCTACGGGCTCGTGCAATTTTTTGTAATCTTTGAAAAATTTACTCGTGCTTATTTATTCCAAATTGCACGAGAAAAATCATTTGATTACCTATACAAACAGAATTATCAACAGTGTAAGTAGTCATATGATAACATGCTTATTGACTGAGTAAGGTCGGGCAGGATGGGAAAATATTTGGTCATCGGTCAGGACGTACGGACCTCGAGCCAAATACTTTTCCGTCCGGCCCTCCCCTGACTCAGTCAATAAGTACATACTGTTGGTGCAAACAAACAAACAAACAAACAAACAAACAAACAAACAAACAAACAACAACTAGCTTTATTTGCATGACCATAAATACATACAGTGTTGCAAACGCTTCTATAAACTAAGACTAAAACAGTAACAATTATCGTGATTATATAGTAATGTTATGATATAGCAATTAAGTTACATTGGTTTGATTGGCAAGTAGAATATTACTTAGATCAAAGCAAGATGAAATATAGTTCTTTTCTTTCGCTTAGTTTGTTGGTTAGGCCTAAATAAGAGGAGGGTGTATAATCGTTCTTAAAGCAGTTATCCTTACATAGAAGATAATTATGAAGAGTAATTCATGATTTTCTGATTGATATCTATAATGAGAGGAATCCTACTAAGTTCAGCTCCACACGCTACATTGGATGCCTTATTGCTTACTTCTAAATAACGTTTACAGCATTGGATATGTGATTTTTCGATCTGGGTACTGTCCCAAGACTTGAGATCAGATTTTCTATATGCACCCCAGACTTCACTGTTATATGTCAAATTGTTGAGATCATTGCTTCGAAAATTTTACTCGCTAAGAATGGTGATAGTTTGCTGAGATTTGTGTGTTTTCTAAGACTGAAAAGGGCGTGAAGGGCCTTTTCTTTCAATTTGTCAAGTGCCAATGAAAAGTTACCCGTTGAAGAAATGACTGTTCCTAAATAAGTATAATTTTGAACAATTTCAACAGGTTCGTTGTCGATTTGAAAATTAGCGTCAATATTTTTCTTAGCACGTTTTTGAAAGATCATAACATTGGTTTTTTTGGGTTGATACTTAATAACCATGTACTGCAATAGGATGATAGAGTGTTAAGGCAATTTTACAGTCCTATTTTTGATCTCGACAATATGATGCCATATTGGTACAATATTTGTTTATTGGTTTATGGCAATAGATATGTGGAGACACTGTTAAGCTCAAATTTAAATCCCTGGAGTGAAATTATGTCGCCTCACCTAACATCGCCAAAGGTCGCAATGTTTATTATTCTGCCAACTTCGCTTAAATCGCCTGAAGTACTTGCCTTAAATCGTCTTAAGTTACGGCGACGTAAGGTCGGGCCAGAGTAGGCCTCATTCCAGCAGTTCAACGCATAAAAATCCGTGATTCTGCTTAACACATTCTGATGTACTGTTAATTTCTATCAACAGGTAGCCTGAAGAATAGTGAAGAAAGTGAACAGGGGTACCCCATGGCGAACAACTTGCTAAAAGACAGATGGAGAAACACTTTCAAATAGACACTTTGAGCTTGGCAATAAAAGCATTCTGTACTCTATTTGACGTAAATCTGTGCATTCCTGTAATAAGTTAATTACGATAGAATAATTCATTAACCAACAAAGATCTGAATAGATATAATATCAAGTCCGTAGACGGAAAAATAAAATAATAGAGATTATCACAAATAATGAAAGTTAACTAGGCTGATGTAAGGAAGGCGCAAAGAGCAAATTAAAGATTACACTCCAATAAGCTCTTAAACCTTCCTACGATAATAGTTAGCTAGAATATAACTAAAGAAGAAATATGCCGCAGAACCAGAGAGGTGAATGCGGTTAAACCAGTGTCGTTATCCTTTACTTTGCACTTATATTCAGTTCATTCCAATGAACATTGCTCATTCTCAAAGCGGGGGGCAATGCCGGAAAAAAAATCGTCAGTGTGAGATCTCTCTGCACTAGGCATTGTGCAGAGTAGTTCATTTTCCAGCAAAAGTCACCCATCTTACAGGGGGAGATTGTTCGAAGAGCCTTAATTCCGGCTTTCCCCGAAACCCTCCACTTCCCTGAATGAAAGAATCAAGGAGGAGTTTAAAATCTCGTCCAAAACCCTCTACTTCCCTAAGTAGAGTATTGCTAGAGGAAGGTTAACTTTCATCCAAAATCTTCTACTCGTCCTTCAAAGATCATGAGGGGTTGTAATATGAATTAAACTTTCTCCCAAAGTACTTTTCTCTCAGAGCGGAAGTCCCAGTAAGATAGACTACACACTGTCAACATCGGGCATAAATGTGCAGTCTATCTTACAGCCAGTTTTTAAGCCTTAATCATCTTAAAGAAAATAACTTTGGATGAGGTTTTACTCAAAGTCTAATATCTTGAATTTAAGGAATCGGTCAAATATGTTCCAGACTTGCACTTCCCCAAATTATCCTACCTAGTAAGGTAGCGGATTATGGAAATTTCCTTTCTTCGCGCGTGATTGTTTTATTCAGGTGAATGTAGATTTAGGGGAAAAATGAGATAAAAGTAATGGTGTGACAATGTGGAACTTTGATTGGAGCATAAACCACGGTACACTAGGAATAGTGAAGAAGTATATCACACTAACGACTGTCTTCAGGCATTGCCCTCTGCTTTGAAATTAGGAAAGGAACATTGGATTAAATTAATTATAAATGCAAAGTAAATCTTCCTCGTAAACCAGCGGATTTCAAAGAAATATTATAGAGTGTGTTCGCTCATGTGATCAGTTGCCATATTTGCATAATGAAACAAAAAGAGGAATTTGCATCAAAAAAGAGTTCAATTCTGAAAAGAATATTTCACTCCTCCAACATGGCCGCCGATTCTTTGCTTAGTCCTCCTACATGGCCCCCGTGACGTCATGTGAACACACTCTATACCAAACGGGAATTTCTTTAACCCAGGAATGTTGATAATTAATATTTAAATAAAATATGTAATAAATTATATTTTACCATTAACAATAAAATATATTAACACTTTTACATTACCATTTTAACGTAATTTATTCGATTGCATATATGAATAAATTAACCGGGAAAGAGTCATCTTGCTCCCTCCTACCCCCTCTCCGGAGGAGTGGGG